>WEIS01026339.1:53592-74703 GCA_013389965.1 Todus mexicanus
GTGGTGGAGTCACCGTTCCTGGAGGTGTTTAAGGAAAGACTGGATGCCACACTTAGTGGCAGGGTTTAGCTGAGTGGTGGTGTTAGGTCCTAGGCTGGACTCGATGATCTGAGAGGTCTTTTCCAGCCTTAATTATTCTGTGATTCTGTGTGATAGAAATGTACCCAAGTTCCCTGGGAGAGACCAGGGAGAAAATCAGACTTGCATCCCTTGATTTTAAAACTGGAGCTTAAAAGGGACGAAAGGACTTTTAGAATCATAGAATCATAAAGGGCTTCCTTGGGCACAGGATGCCACAGCAACTTGATTGACTGAGGCTGGAGAAAGTTTCGATCCTCGCAAAGGACCCAGACTCTCCTGTCCTGTCCTGTCCTGTCCTGTCCTGTCCTGTCCTGTCCTCTCCTCTCCTCTCCTCTCCTCTCCTCTCCCCTCCTCTCCTCCAGTGAGGTACCACTGCTGCCATCACTAGTGCTCTACTGGTGACAGCACTGTCACAGAGACCGCGCCACCTCTCCGGCTGTAGCCTGCGGGTAACATCCCTTGGGAGGGCTCTCGCTAGTAGCTGACATGCCACCGTGAGTTTGCAGAAGCACAGCTCTTTGAAGGAGAAAGGCGTGACATTTCTCCAGCTATTCTTCTATCTCTGTCTAGTTTAGAGCCACGGGCTTTACGAGAGAGGGAGCGGTGGATTAGGGGAGAGCTAAGCTAGTCACAAGTGCGTAGCAAGTCCCCGCAGTGCCTGCTGGAACAGCCCTTCCATGTGGGTGTATTAACTGTGCTTGGTCACCACTCTACAAGTGCACTCATGATAGTCGTGAAACAATACACGAGGCTCAACAGCAGATGCAAAATCTATGCTCAGGAGTATTTTGTGTGCTAGATGGATTATTTAATCATAGCATGCTTTGTTGTGCGTGCTTTTGTCTCTTTAACTAAAGAACTGTCAAGTTTTAGGTAGGAAGGGAGCATTTTCCCCTCCCCCCCGCTCATTCAGGAAAGCATTTTGGAGTTGGATCTGATGAAGATGTTGACCTTTTATTTTGAGAAAGTTTCAGTTTGGGCAAGAACAAGCCTGCTTTAAGCACCACCTCCATCAAATTCCATCTCAAACTTAATCAAACAGACTCATAGAATGGTTCGGGTTGGAAGGGATCTCAAAGATCATCTAGTTCCAAAAACCCTGCCGTGGGTTGGGACACCTCCCACTGGGTTGCTCAAAGTCCCATCCAACCAGGGTTGAACACAACTGGTGTTGGGGCACCTATGAGCTCCCTGAGCAATTTCTAATCTGAATCTACCCTTTTCCAGTTTAATGCTTGTTCTATCACTACAAGTCCTCATAAAAAATCCCTCCCTAGATTTCTTGTAGGTCCCCTTTAGATACTGGAAGGCCACAATAAGGTCTTCATAGAGCCGTTTCTTCTCCAGGCTGAACAACCCCCACTCTCTCAGCCTCATAGGAGAGGTGCTCCCTCCCTCTGACCATCTTCATGGCCTCCTCTGGACCTGCTCCAACTGGCCCATGTCCCTTGGTGGCTCCAGAGCTGGACGCAGCACTCCAGGTTGGCTGTCATGAGAGCAGAGTAGAGGGGCAGAATCACCTCCCTTGACCTGCTGGCCACGCTCCTTTTGATGCAACCCAGGGCACTTTTGACTTTCTGGGCTGCACTCACACATTACTGGTTCATGTTGAGCTTTTCATCCACCAGCACCCTCAAGCCTTTCTCCTCGGGACTGCTCTCAGTCCGCTCATTGCCCAACCTGTATCTGCGGGTGGGATTGCTTGGGTCTCCACTTGGACATCGAGCCATTGACCACAACTTTTTCAGTGCCACCTTCCAGCCAATTCCGTATCCATGGAGTGGTCCATCCATAAAATCCATACCTCTCCAATTTAGAGACCAAGATGTCACGTGGGACGGTGCCAAATGTTTTGCACAAGTTGAGGTAGATGCTGTCAGCTGTTCTTTCCTTGTCCACCAGCGCTGTCACTCCATCATAAAAGGCCGCCAGACTCATCAGGGAGGATTTGCCTTTGGTGAAGCCATGTCAGTTGCCACCAACCACCTCCTCATTTTCCACGTGCCTTCGCAGAGCCTGCAGGAGGATCTGCTCTATCAGCTTGCCAGGCACAGACAAGAGACTGATCGGTCTGTAGTTTCCCAGGTCTTTCTTTTTTCCCTTTTTGAAACTGAGGGTGACGTACCCCCTTTCAAGTTAACAAGAACTTCACCAGACTGCCATGACATTTTAAACGTGATTTAAAGTGATTTAGCTACTCCATCCTCCAGTTCCCTCAGGACCCGTGGATGGATCTCATCCGTTCCCATGGGCTTGTACACCTTCAGGTTCTTCAGATAGTCTCAAGCCTGGTCTTCACTAACGGTGGACAGATCTTCCTTCTCCTAGTCCCTGCCTTTGCCTTCCCCATCCTGGGTGGGGTGGCTGGAGCCCTTGTTGGTGAAGACTGAGTCAAAGAAATTGTGCATTACCTCATTATTCTCCAGATGTGCTGTCTCCAGATGTGCTGCTTGCAAAGTAACGGTGCTGCCACACAGTTTGGATTGCAGCAGTGCATCTGCACGCAGTAACTCTGAGGCAGGAAAATGCTAGCCACGAAAGGAAGCGATAAGAGACTTCGGTGGAGCTGAGAAGGGCAGAGCAGCCAGCACTGCAGGGAGGTTCAGAAAAAGCCTAGGGTGATTTTGAGTTCCTCAGGCAAGTAGCTTCACTAGGGGCCATGTTAGAGGAGGTCTTACAGAGACCAAAGATGTCTGAAAACTGCTGAAATAAAACTATGGTAATTTCCACGAAAGGGACATGGGAAACACGAAACACAAGGTTTTAGTATTCGGAAGGGTCACCATGACTTTGTCTACTCATTTATTTATTTAGAGGCAACTTGATTTGTGATAGCAAGTTGAGCACTCAAGAGGTCCACCCTGGGAGCTGGCAATATATTTACTTTGGTTGTATCTGTGAGATATTTTTAAACAGAGCAGAAGGAACTCTGCAGCGACCTTGTCTTCTACAAGCATTGCATTTGCAGAAGCTCAGAGAAGTATTTTTTCCCTTGGAAAGGTGCATGCATATTTTAGTCGTTATTTCCATTACTAGAAACCATCTTTTCCTGTAAAACTGCTTTGAAGTAATAGAAAGCAGATATGGTATCTCATAGTCAAGCTTTGTTTCCACAAAGAAACTGCAGCTGACAGAGCACAGCCTGAGACCCCGAGAGACCCCAGGCTTCCTTCCTCCCTCCGCTAAATCTTTCCTGTGTTGTCTTGCCAGTGGACTATTTCTGTGTTCGCTGTTTCTCTGCCTATCAGTAAAAATGACAGTGTATCTCTCAGGGATGTTTTGTGACTTAAATCATTTGTTTTAAGGCCGAAGGATGAAAGGCCCCGTAAAAGTGTGGTGATAAATACAGCCAAGGTTGTGATTTAATTAAAAGTGCTCCAATTATTTAGGGAAACAGGAAATGTAAACCAGAAGCTGCCAGATGCTCTTTGCACTTCTTTTGAAATTTCCCTGTCAATAACTTTGCAGAATTCTGTGTTTCTGGGAAATTTTCTGCTGCATTCAGTCTCTTCTTGCATCCCCTTTGGAAAGAATTCCAGACTAGCAGTACTTATCTCACCAGCTGTGTGAATCATTTTCTTCAGACCCACGGTCTTGTACAACAGACATTCACAGAAAGAGAAATAATAAAATCTACTTATGATTATCATGGGGTAGACATCACCATTAACTTGTTATTCAGCACAGATCGCATGAGAAAGAGGTATCTACTCTCCTTCCTTTGAAATCGTGGAATCGTTGAGGTTGGAAAAGACCCTTGGGATCATCGAGTCCAACCGTCAACCCTACTCTGCAAAGTTCACCCCTAAACCATTTCCCCCAACACCACATCTAAACACCCTTTAAACACGGCCAGGAATGGAGATTCAACCCCCTCCCTGGGCAGCCTATTCCAGGAGCTGACTGCTCTGGTTGGGAATAGTTTTTCCTCCTATCCAGTCTAACCCTCCCCTGTTGCAGTTTGGAACCATTCCCTCTGGTTCTAGCGCTAATTCCCTGTGAGAAGAGCCCAGCACCAACCTCTCTGCAATGTCCTTTCAGGTAGTTGCAAAGAGTGATGAGGTCTCCCCTCAGCCTCGAATGCAATCCATCATGGAGAATAGTGTGTGCCACAGGGACAGGAGGGAGAATTTATCACATCCAAGTTGTGGAAGACTTAAAACAAACATCCTGAGTATCTCTGCACTCAGTGTCGCCTACATTCTCCTAAATGTGTCGTTCTGTACGAGTTGCTATAGAATTGTAGCTCAGAAGACTGAGGTAAGTCACAGCACTGGCCGCTGTGCAGGGCAAAGCTGTGCACCCATATCCAGTCATGTACACTACAGATGCTGCGCTGCCTGGCACTAAAGCACGGGCTGCGTTTCATAGAATCATAGAANTGACACTGTTCCTGTTTTTTCACAGAAAAAAATGTCTTTGAAGAGCCACAAAGGTGTATACCCAAGAGGCAGTCACGTTTCACTTTGAGAGGTCTTTGTAGTTTGCTTACTCGTTATAGATAATAACCAAAAGGCTGCGAGTAGTCTGCTAGGGCACACGTAAACCTTTAGTTATAAATCAATCCCTGCCTACTAACGACTGTTTAATTTATTTTGATGAGGCTTTTGGCTTTCTTTGGGGCATCCTAAACATTGGCAGCGGGCTATGGACTCTGGAGCGCCTTATGCAGGCTGTACTGCTGGTCTGAGGGTGCAACGATGTGTGCAAGGCCAGGAGACTCCTTTGCTGAGAGACAGGCTCGGTCCACTGCAGGAGCCATTGATTTCAAGCCTAGAAACAAATGTAGTGGTAATGGTTCTTTTTTCCCTTTTTAAATGAATTGACCTGGATCAACAATGCCTTGGTCATACCTGCAACTTAAAAACCCTTCATGATTATCCATGCCATCTTGTTACCACGTAGTTTTTGTACTCGCATCTTGTAGGAAGGGCATTTTTAAAGCAACCAACCTTCTGGCAGCTCTGGGACTCTGCATATTCCAAGTTTCACATGAGGAGATCCTCTCCTACAAGCACCTCTGGCCCAGCTCATCTCTTCACAGCAAGCTTTGCTAGCCACAGTCCAGGCACTAAACACCGACAGACAACCAAGTTTCTGTTCTCAAAAGGCTGGAGAAGAAAATCTCCCGAGAACCCAAACTTTGGATTTCCTTCCAAGGAAGATCTGCTTCCGTCCCAGTGTGACTGCTGCCACGTCAAAGTGAATCATATGTCCCTTCAGTAAGGTCAAACGATGCTCAGAAAAATCCGCACACAAACCCACATCCATGTTTCTAAGGGGAAACACATTAAAACGCCTCCAGTTCCTCCCAGACTCCTCCTTCACAATTCTCAGTGGTACCTCAGTTGGCAGAGATGGACGTCCTGAAATGGGATGCAGAGGGAGAGCTTTTTCATTTAACTAGGTGAGGGTGATTTTTCCCTGCTCTTTATTCAGCACTTTTACTGCCAGATTTTTAAAGGCAGGCATAACCCTCCATGTATTGATTGGAAATTTCCTGCAGAAGATTTATTTACTGTTCCAGCTGTCATTTTCCAATCTTTTCCCCCAGTAACACGCTTGCTCTGGAGGAGGACAGATGAAGGTGACCCTCCACAGGTCACTGCAGTTTCCTTTCCTTGCCACCCTGTAGCTCTTTACACTGAATTTCATTAGTACCTACTAAGTCAATACGCACGCACAGTCTAAGTAGGTCGTTCTGAATTTAGTTACTGCCCTCCTTTTGTACAAACCCAACCTCGTTATGCGTCTGCAGCTACACTGAGCTGCGCTTCCAGGAGAGGATCGCCGTAGGATCTAAACTTTCCACCCAAGATCGCCATTAACTTAAGGAGGACGAGGTCGATCTCATCGATCTCGGAGCAAACTACAGCCGCTGCCACAAACACCTGAAAATCAACAGAAAGTGCACGTAAAAGAGGTGATCTTCATTGCACAGACGTGAAAAGGAGGCACTAAGAGGTAACATGCACCCCAAGCCCGTGGCAGAGGGCACATGCAGCACGCCAGGTCTGCTCTGGCACTCTATAACCACTCAGCTGTCAGTATCAATTTTCTAACACAGAGTTTTATTTCCTAGACGAATCTCCAGCCAGCTGATTGGTACCTGAAACCTATTTGCTCTTTCTGAGTGGAACGATTATACACCTTTACATTCGGGCTTTTGCAGGAACCCTGAGAAATTTGACAGGTTAGCTTCTGCTCCATCACCAATACAGAGCCAGTTCAACCCAGTCTAACCAGCGGTTGTGCTACCATTTGTATAGACCTCGGGTGCGATTAAAAATCACAGAGCAGGCAGTCTCCAAGTACAAGTGACAGGGAGATGACAACCCCAACGGGGTGGACTGAATTGGAGTTAAAAGACAGACCAGCAATTCAAAGAGCAGAAGAGTTTGCAGAAGTCATTTTTCCAAGGTGTCTCTTAGGCCAGTGGCCTCCAATTACTTTTTTTTTTTAATTGCACACCCACATCAGTAAAAAAACCCCTGAATGTGCGCACTCAATATACTTTATTCATTTATAAATAGTGTACGTGTACTATTGTGCTCATGTATTAAGTACATCATAAAACATACACAAAAAGAGAAATAAAAAATAAAGATGAGCTAAAGATAAAAAAAGTTCTATTTTTAATACATAATTTTATCTTGCTTATTAATGGGACAAAAAATGTTTTCTTCCTTCACCCCAGTGGGTTATCTTGCACATCTGCTGGGCCATATTTCCTCCTACTTCGCAGACCACTGTCATACCCTTCCAGAGGGGAATGATCCCCTGGAGGATGATCCACACAGCAAGCTGTTGAAAGCTGGTAAGAAGGGGACAGGGTCGAAAATAGCGCTTTGCAATGAACATCGTGCTCATGTACTACATATCTCCGGCTATTCTAGGGATGAGAGGAGCACAACCACTGAAACGAGAACGTCACTAACTGCTCTTCTCAGGGCTCATTACCCACAGATGTTATCGGCACCTTTCAGTGCCAACCCAGACAGCTGCAAACTATTTTCCAAGAGCTGCAGCAGGAAGAAATTGTGCAGGCCTGGAGAGCATGAGCAGAGGTATTTTCTTGCTCCTGGTATTACAAGAAGGAATGTAGAGGGGGAAAGTACATTCTTAGGCATTTAAGCAAGTGCTGGGTAGAGTGGCAGAGGTCTGACCCTTGCCAGATCCCTGCTGTGGGGCAGAAGGACCCACAGGTGGTGGGGTTGGGATGCTCAGTGCAAAAGGCAGAGCTGCAGAGATGACAGCGTGCACTGAGCAGTACAAGAAAAAATGAAGCAGCAAAGAGAGGCAGCTCACTAGCATAAGCCCAGCCTAGTGCCGTATTTCAGTCAGAGGTCAACCAGCAATAACCGCTTAAGGCGAGAGCGTAATACACAACGCAAGTAGTAAATGATCCTTTCCCTAGCATGCACTCTGGAAATCAACAGTTGAGGGGCTCAGGTGCGTGCAGACCATGCAGTGTTTCCTTGAAGTGTCAGTTTAACATGCCTAATCCCTTCCTAGACCTGCTGGTTACTTTTAGCCAGGCTCAATCCTGTGGCAATCCACAGTGCAAACTGCAAGCAAAGCAGCGTGTGCAGCGCTGACAACACCAGGGCTGCTTGCAGCGGGTTCCTAGTGATGGTGCAGCTTCATCAACAGCTTCGTCTCCTCCTCTAGCTCATTCAGGGGGTCCAGTTGCCTTGGTCCGAGTATCAGCAAGGAAACCCTGCTCTTTGGTATGTTATATAGCAGAAGCATACATTTTCCTGGAGAGTTTTCAACTCTCAGCTCTTCTGAGATAGGTAATAGATTTTCATAGTGCACTCGTGTATTTATAAAGACACCTTCCAATAACGTAGCCCTCAGATTCAACCCAGTTTGTCCGTCCTGCAGCCCCTAACCACATAAAGTGCCTAACTTGCTTTGAGGTAATACTATTCATTTACAGCCAGCTGGTTTCTCATGCCATCAGCAGCACGTGTCTGTCCCACAGCAAAACGAGCACTTGCTCTTTCCCCAGCCGTGGTGCTCCCTTGTTCCAAAAGACTTGTAAAACTAGAGAAATCTGAAAATGTGAGAGAGAAGGGGACAGAAAAAAGAACACAACTACATTTTGCAGTGGGCTGCATTGCTTCTCTCCCGAGGATTTTGTGAGCATCAGTTCGGTCGTGACCAGACAAATGAACTGCAACACGACCTGCAGAGATTAGAGCGGAGTGGGCTGCTGGCAGTGTGAAGATATTTGGTATCAACAAACGTAGGGACCCATAAACCAGAGGGGTGGTATGAACAACACCATGGTAGGTGGGAGAGGCAGGCAACATAACCAAGCAGCTGCACTGGCAGAAGAAGTTTAAATTAATCTTTGATCCTTTCTTATACCGTCCCACAAATGTTAGTCCCTCTCACCAAGCAGTGACTGTGCTGCTGAGAGACAGGGTGAGCCATAAGATACACATTTTAGGAGCTGGTCTTAAAATAATATGCAAATGCAGTGAATGCAAGACACACAGTTGTCTGTCTATTCATCCTTCCGGAGTTTTCTTGTAAAACTGCTGTGTCACTTCCAATTAACACCTGATCTTAATCTCCTTTGAAACCAGTCTTTCTCGGAAAGGAAACAAGCCCTGCTTCCTCACAAGCTCTTGGCCAAGATTAACGTCACACTAATTTCACATCAGTCACACACTTCACCGGGCACACGTCCTGCCATTGTTCGAAGGGAGCAGGGGAGCATTAAGCACATCTTTCCAATTCAGATGTCTCCACGCTCACGTAACTTACATCTTAGCAAACGCAGACGCGCTAAAACACTATGGCAACACCGAGGCTGTGATATCAGGGACGCGAAGCAGAAAATTCAGTGTGAAGGATTACACGCTGTCCACTCCTCCTGTTTCAAAAGAAAACCATGGGGCCATGACTGGGCATATGGTCAGTTGCAATACCCAGCCTTCCCACCAGCGCCAGCTCACTTTACTGTGTAAGTGCCTTTGAGTGGTTCCGTCATGCTTTTTCACCTGGTTTCCTAAGACGATTGTTGATGTTAGGGTTTACTCCCCCTTGTTATTACTACAGCCTGTGGCCAGGTCACACCCTGAGGTAGTTCACTCTTGTTAGCAAAGGGGAGCCAGAAACTTGCACCGTGCAGACCTTGCGCTTCTAAGCCAGTTTGCTTGCTAGAAGCGTGAACAAATCTTGTATCAACAAAAGTAAGGGCATGCCCTGGTCTAGTTTACAGCATGCCAGAGCACTCCGCAGCTGCTGGTTTCCCAAGGAGGTGGCTCTTCTATGGACAGCATACGTCAGTGCTCCTGCGTCTCCTCCCATGGTCTGGCTCTGAGCTGTGCTGCTGATTAGCTAGATCCAAGTTTTACTGATCACGAAGATATTTGTAGGACACAAGCAAAGCCGTAACCACACCCTTTATGTCCTGCCCCAAGCTACGGAGAGACCTCTCTGACACCTTGGGCAGAGGTCATAGAAATACTGATTTTAGGGGAGACGTCCCATAATGTTCTACAAGAAGCTGGGGTGAAAAAAAAAAAGAAAAAGGATATATATTCTTAATGACAAATGACCCACTTGTTCGTTTCACTAAACTAGATTTCATGTGACTGACTGTAATAACTCGGTGTGACAGATGCTGAGCTCGCTGAGCAAGAGCTGGGTGAGGCCATCTAGTTTGTTTGGGCTTCAGTCACAGAGGTTTGCGCTGTTGTATTTCACGTACACCCAAAGCCTAAAAGATATTGTCCTTTTTTTTCCTCTAGAACACATTTTCTCAAACAGTCTGGTTGCCTCCAACTTTCACAACAGAAATTCGCTTTTATAGCAGCGTTCAGGTAAGAGTAATTTTTATTTGAATATGGGCTTTGGCAACTACTAATCCATTCTCCTGCTAACCAGGAAAACCGGCAATGCCGTGTAAGATTTTAAAACAACTTTACTCCAAACCTGCACATCGGCTTTTTACTTAAGAGTCGAAACTGCTGGCGTAGCTGGGTAACTTCCCCCGGCGTTTTGCTGTGGATCAAGCCCTGCAGCTCCTGTCAGTGCTAATTCACAGCACGGCGATTCGAAGCCGAAGATGCAAACTGCACCGAGAAGCGCTGCTGAGGCTGTGTTTTCTCCGCGCCGTGTGGGTTGCTTAGTGACCTGTCGCTAAAACAAATGCGGTCACTCGCGTATTTAAAGAGGAGGCTTTCTTGAAGGGCCCGGCGTTTTGCAGGGACACCTGTTACTCGCATGCTTGAAATTTCTGTCCTGAAACGACAGGCTGGGTGTTGTACTCCAGCTGGTTAACACTTTTTATAAGGAAGTCGTGCAACATGTGTCCAATCCTCCCTGACTCATCTCACACCACTGTTGCTTAAATCACACCTCAGCGGGTGCGTTGTCAGACCAACCACGGGAGCAAGAGTCAATAAAGCACTGTCCTTCCCCAGATGTGAGGCAATTCATACGATTGTTTCCTGTTTCTCCATCCTTGGTGGAAACCAAAGGTAAATGGCACGCTTCCTATCACAGTACACCAATCACTCACATGTGAGCAGGGACACCAGGCAGTGTCCATCAGCTGGGACACAAGTTGTCCCGCAATATCAGGTCACCCCACGCACCTTTTACAGGGCTGAGTATTGAAAGCCTCCCTCAAATGCTGGACCTGTGAAGGTCAAACCTTATCTGCCACGGCTGGAGGTAAAGCGATGGATTCAAGGGTTGTATTGGGAGACCTGGAGGTACGTAGCAGCCAGCGTAAGCTCCAGTAGAAGAAGGGTCCAGGTATACTGTCGTGTTACTCCTTCCACTCAACTCCAAAATCAGAATCACAGAATCACGGAATAATTAAGGCTGGAAAAGACCTCTGAGATCATCGAGCCCAGCCTATGACCTAACACCACCATATCAGCTAAAAGAAAAAAGTCAGCTGAAGTCTCAGTAAATGCTGAGTAACAGATTTATTAAATAAGGCCTTAAGTATCTGTAGCAACAGAGTCAATGACACCAAAAGGACAGAAACTTAAGAGCCACTGATATACGTGCTCACACCTCATCCTTCCCACCTCAGCCTGTCACCCACAAACCCCAAAAAAGCCCCAGGGTCTAACAAAATATTTTGTATTTGTGATGCTAGACTCTCTCTTCAGAAGATTCCACACCTGAAGGTTTCACAGGTATCTTTACTTCAGCCCTCCTGTTCGCATGCTTGATGCTGGCGCTGCTGACGACTGCCTTTGCTGTGGGACTGTGGCTACAAAACCAGGCGATTTGTGGTGCAGCCATTGAAAGCCAGAAGGTGGGAGGGCAGAATAAAAAGGCTTGTCCCTGGGAGAAGAGTGCCTGGAGATGCCTGGTGGTGGAGGTGCTGCCAGCTGCCACACGAAACATGAGTCATCACTTCGCCCCACAGTAAAAGGCACATCCTTTGCCTGGCTCTTTTCAGGGCAGCGCACGGGGTAGCACGTCTGCGGAACACACAGGACACGCACAAATTAATCGAGTCCTTTCAGCACACCCACCACGTTTGACTGTGGCCTTCATTTTAGAGTTTGAGGAGAGTTCCTAATGATGGCTTAAACAAGCCGTGCCTCCTTTCCTTTCAGGTTTTTGATGTCCTGTTTGAAACATGGACCTGATTTTTTTAAGAATGCAGAAACAGTCGGGTTTTTCATACTCCTTTGAGCATTTAAAGCAAATCTTGCCTATTGATTTCAGCTCCATCTCTGAAGACAGAGTCTCAGACATCAGGTATCCAGCATTAATCACCTGGGAAGTGTGAAATGCCTGGCGTAACTGCCCAGGAGAATTTAGGTGGAAGCCACTTGCTTTGCGCCACTGAAATCCAGTACAAGTCAAGTGGCATCCTGCTGGCCAGGGTGGTGGTCTACCGCCTTAAGCACAAGGCTGTCTTTTTGCTTTTCCTGCAATCGTCGGGCCCTTTTGCTACCAACCTTCAGCTCTTGCAGCAGCAACCAGCCTCCTTCAATACACAGCCCTGACTCACAGCCAGAATCACGTCCTGTCCAAGGAACGAGGAAAGGTTTTGTGAAGAAAATAACTTGATCATGTAATTATCAGCAGCTTGATCAGCCATGTGCATGTGGGAATGCAGAATGAGGCTGCTGGCAGCGCTTACTGAATTTTTAATTGTTTGACTCTGTCATCATATTTCCCTTTTAACTTTGCTCTTGTACATAATTATATACACACATGTCTATCCACAAGAAGAAGTAGTTCAGAGAGACGAGACGATGCTGGAAAAAGGCTGGGATCAGAGAGGTGGAGTGCATCCGGCAGCTGAAGAATAATCAGAGATGAGGAAGCATGAAGAAGAAATAAGACTACTACGGACAATCAGAAAATGCTGAGGAAGGAAACTTGCAGCTTGATGATATATTAAATTAATTTTTTTGGGGGGGAGGGCGGAGCACAAATTCAAAAAGACAAATACATCTCAAACGATGCATGTGGCTCACCTACAGATGATGTGTTTGCGGAGCCTACTCTCCAGAGTCTGGTGCAATGAGCTAGCCAGGACAAAAAGCAGAAATACTCCACGCCTTGGTCTGGCCATGGAAAAACATGCACCTGCTTCTACATAAAAAAGCAAAAATGAGAAATCTTTCTCTCCAGGTATCAGGCAGAGAGGCGAGATGATTCTATAATAAACGTGTACCATCGAGATTATCAAGACCCAACTGCATAAAGCCCTGTGGGAACCTAGCCTGGTTTCATAGCTGGCCATGCTTCCAGCTGGAGGTTGGACGAGAGACATTCCGAGCTCCCATCCAACCTAGACGACTTCGTGAAAGGCTAACTAAAGGCACCAACAGCTAGAAAACATGCAGAGTCTCACGCATAATTAGCATTTGGCTGAGAATCACAAAGTACATTTCCAGTCTCCTTGACAGCAGTCGGGCTACTCACAGGAAGAAGTTGAGCAGAAGCGCGTCCTTAGTTATCAGCGTGATTTGATGGGCCGTGATACTATAAAACACACTGTTCCCAAACCACTTCGATCGTAAGTTTCCAACAGCATAACAAGAATGAAAGTTGGCTGAAAAGCATGCGACAATCACATCCAGGAATTTTCCCAGGTATGTTGCAAACACGTTTTTGAAAACACAGCTGTAGTTAGCTTAATCAGAAGTTCCCCGTACTCTGTGACAACCTGTATTTTGTATTATTAAAAGGCTTAGCATGCCTGCCAAAATTCCACTTTGCACAGCAGCATACACAGTGTACTCCTATCTCCGTGTGAACGATTTAATCCTATTTTAACATATTGCAGCTCGATAGGAAGCAAGCACACCAATAATTCAGGACCTTGTAGCTGCAAAACCCCCTCATGAACAGGAAAGGAGCAAGGTAATCAGGCAGCCTTGCCCTTGCACACTTTACAAGGAACATCCTTCAGGGCTGAGGACCATGTGAGCCGCTGCACAAAGCAGCCCTCCTCAGAAATGTTTCCCCATTTCCCACCTTCACAGTGATGCTGTTCCCCATTTTGCTGTGCCTTTGCTTCCTCACACACGAAGTGGGAAAGTATAACCAGAGAATAAAGTAATTCAGCTGCTTCCACTCCCCCTGAGCAATTTCTTAACTTCCTAGGGGACCTGTGTCAGACTGGTGGCACAACGGTCCCTCCCTAATTTATGAAGCCTTAATCCCACTGATGAAAGGCAGAAGCGCTCCTGCTGCTGAGCCACGGCATGTCTTTCCTCCTCCTGCTCTTCACCGGTTTGGCCACGCCACTACAGTCGTGCAAGCTGTCCATAGTCTAGTGGGCAAAATCTAGCAAATTTTACTCCGGGGTGCTCTGAAACACGAAATAACTTGAGTTCCTGGAAGAGAGGGAGAGTCCCAGCAGCCTGCCATGACAGTGCCGTGTTTGTACAAGTGTTTTGGTGGCACAAGCTTCTCTGCCAGCAAGCCCTTATGCAACGTAGACTTCCTCCCAGAGAAGAGTCTTCACCTCAGAGGACAGAGAAATGCCTATTTCAGCTGGCAGAAAATTGGTGACTTCTATACCAAGGAAAAAGAAGGCAGCACAGGCACCCTTGCAAGGGAGATGGTACCCCCACAGCTCGTCTTCAGTGGTGCAAGCTGAAGGAAGTGCCCAGGAGCACTGTAGAGGGAGCGCACGTGAGCCAAGTGCAGATTCCTAGGGGAACTGCATCTGGGTACACCCACAGCGCCAGGTGGGAGACGGCAGGAATCAGGAAAAACACGGGATATGATGGCACCCTCCTAAGCTTCACCAAGTCTTGGAGCCCAGGGCAGCGCTATTAATAATCTTGACATTTCTTTGCCTTTCCTAGAAGCGTTTGCTGGCATTTGCGTCGTTAGTAACGCTGCTGCACCATTGTGAGCTTTCACCATCTTCATCCTAGAGAGGCGGCTGGGGAACAACTCGCTTCTGAATGCCAAAGCTTCAGGCTGTCTGCAAATATGAGATCTCTACCACCGGTTGGCTTCTGACTGCTAATGTCACGGCCGCAAATACTAATGAGTTCGTTTAATTTTAGAGAACACAGGCCTGAAATTAGGGGGCAGGCAAAGGGGACAGATGCTAGTCCTGCAGCCTGCTGCTGCCTCTGTTCTTTCCTGTTGTTGATACTCACACGTGCAATTTGCCCTGTGTCAGAGGTGTCTCTTACCAGTGCGTTCTGTAGCACAAACCGTAGCTAGGGACATATTTTAGCAGCAGTGTTTGCACGCAGAGGTGCACACCGGCTAGACCGCGCTCTCTCTACTGCAGCATTCCGCTGGCGGTGACGGAGAATCACTGTGCCTTGAACTCTTCCAGACGCTGGAGACAAGCCAAAGAGATTTCTAGTCTTCATTTCTATGAAGAATTAGACAAGTTCTCAGCTGAGTAGTTTTGCAAGTGAGCTATCCAAGCAAACCTAACTTCCACTTTGCAGGTAGCATGATCGTTTGAGGTGAGACACATTCACTCTGTTGCAGTTCTCTTTCCATTTGGGGAAAAAAGAAGGCAACTCACAAAAGCTTGTAATAAAACCAAGAAAAAAGATCCTACAGAGCTTGAGTCTGTAGGTGTTCTTCTCAAAAATGTCATATCTTCATCAATATTGGTATACACGTCTTCCTCTTTCCATTCAATGAGCAGCCTCAATGGAGATGTTCTGTGAATGCCTGCCAGATTTCACCCACGAGGGATCTGCAGGGGCAGCAGGGCAAAAGTGCACACGGTGGCTTGCAGTTGATTATAAAATTCTCACAGCAGGAAAGGAAATAAAGTCAGTTTTCGACTTCTTTTCCCTTCTACACATATTTTTTTAAACAGAAAAAACCAGCGTCTACTTATCCATAGACACAGTTGAAACCTATGCCATTAAACACACAAAATCCAGTAATCTCTGTGAAAATCAGTTTTCTGCTCAGTGAGTATCTTCATCGAAATGCACCTTTTACTCCACGGTCAGTATCAAACAGCTACATCAGCCGTAAAGCCTCAGTTTAGCTATCGAGCACCTCTTCAGTTGCCTCCGTGACTTTGCGTCACTCCGCTTTGCCCTCGCTACTTCAGGCAAATGAAGAGAGAAGAGACACGTCACTGGCAGAGTTAATTATTAAGGAAGGTTCACGGCTCTCGCAGCAAAGGGGTTCTTCCCTGTTTCTAAGTATGTGCGTGCCTGTGCGCACAGCGTTCTGCCACACGTGCACGTGCATATTTATTCCATGAGCTACAGATGAACATTTTGATGTAATATAGGTGTGCTCGCTGAGCCCTGCCGGGCAAACTGCAATGGAATGTCTTCAGCGGAATGTCTCCAGCCTCTTCCAAGCTGTTCAGCACTCAGTTGTTCAGTTTTGGTCCCCTCTACTCAAAAAGAGATGCGGACAGGCTGGAGAGGGTCCAGAGAAGGGCCACAAGGGTGATCAGAGGACTAGGATTGCTGCCCTATGAACAAAGGGTGAGAGAACTGGGCTTGTTCAGCCTGGAGAAGAGAAGGCTCAGGGGGGACCTTATTGCCATGTACTGGTACATAGAGGGTGGCTACCGAGAAGATGGAAACTCCCTTCTCACAAGGAGTCCCATGGAAAAGACAAGGGGGAATGGGGACAAGTTACTCCAGGGGAGATTCCGACTGGACTCCAGAAGAAAATGCTTCACTATGAGAGCAGACATTGGAACAGTCTCCCAAGGGCAGTGCTGGATCCCTCAACTTCAGACAGTTTAAGGCTCAGCCTGACAGGGTGCTGGGCCATCTCACTGAAACTGTGTTTCTTTACCTCAAAGGGTTGGACTAGATGATCCCTGAGGTCCCTTCCAAGCTGGTATTCTGTGATTCTGTGATTCACATGTGCTCAACCCGAGGCACTAAGTCCAGGATCTTCAGGACACCTGTCAGCAGCCTGCTTGGTTTAAATGCTCAGGCTGAAGACAGAGACTACAAGGTCTAGAAAGGTTTTTGATGCAAATGTCATTTTGATATCCTTGATTAATTAGAAACAAAAAAGCAGATGATTTCCCTAATGTGAGTAAGAGCAACATCCGCAGAACTCGGACGTCTGACTGAACAGTTACTGAAGTATCTGCCCCTGTGAGCTGAGAAGTGCTTTCCTGGAAGAAGCATCACCAGCCATCTTCCAGTGAACATCATCACTTCACCTTTTTCTTCTAGAAGCCTTTTCGCCATTCTAACAGATAAAGCAAGCGGGTTCCATCTGTCAATAGACAGATTTCCTGAATTAAGGAAAGGATGTACCACCTTCCTCACCTTCTGAAATTTCTCCTTCGAACAAGAGCTTACTCAGGACTGAGTTGCTTTTTAGTTTTCTCATGTGGTTGCACAAAGCCTAGAACATTTTTGTCTCTGTCCCTGGTGCAGTATTTCCTCATTTCAAGAGTGATTTTATCCAGGTAGATTGATGAAGAGTTCACTGTGTAGATGAACTCCACCTCGAAGGTACAAAGTTTGTGCTGAGAGACCCTTTACAGAAGGCACGGCAGTGACTTTGCATCAGTCATGGTGGAGACTTCAGGAATTTTTAGCACCGTGTCGGCGAATGGTTCAATGGCTACGCACAGAACCTTAGCTGCTTAAAAAATACATCAGCTACATTTCTACTTACGTTTCTTTTTCTGGGATGAAAGCTTGCTAAAATTACTGAGGTGATATTTCAGATTTCCAGCCTGGCGGCTCACAATATGCGAGCACAGACTCTGATCTATCTATAGTGGCTGCCTTGAACTGTTTTTTGCCATTAGTACTGTAACGATACTTCATTTTCCCACTGAGTGTTATCCCAAGCATTTTTTTTTCCCCACTCCCCAAATAAAATCTACAGTTGCCTGCTAAATCAACTCGTCTTTGCAGTAGCTCTGTGCTCTTCTTTCACTTTTCTTCTTGGCTGTGTTCTGCTGGTGTAAGGCATCACACAACTGAAGACTAAATGGAGCAGCGTTTGAGGGCTTATTAGGAAATAGTGGCACCCCACCAGCTTGTCTCCATACCACTTGCAGTCAGAGCAGTATGTTCAGATACCGTGGCTGGTATCTGAACATCTAGCTCCAGATCATGGCGCAACTCAAAGCAGGGGAGGTGCCTAGATCAACACGCTGCTTGTGCAGTCTTATTCCAAAGGAGGACGATGGCTGCTGTGTACAGGGGACAGAAGAAGGGGACTTGGAGCAGCAGCCATCGCTATCCCTGCTGCGACTAGCCACAATAGCAAAAGCAGAAGACATAGAATCATAGAAGTGTCAGGGTCAGAAGGGATCTCAAAGCTCATCCAGCTCCAACCCCCCTGCCATGGGCAGGGACACCTTCCACCAGAGCAGGTTGCTCAGAGCCTCATCCAGCCTGGCCTTAAAGGCTTCCATGAATGGGACTTCTACCACCTCCCTGGGCAACCTGGGCCAGTGTCTCACCACCCTCACGGTGAAGAACTTCTTCCTAACATCCAATCTGAATCTACCCAGCTCTAGTTATGCTCCATTCCCCCAAGTCCTACCACTACTCGCCATCCTAAGAAGTCCCTGCCAGTCCCTGCCCAGCCTATGTTGGTGCTTGGGATTGCCTTGACCCAGATGCAGGACCTTGCACTTGGTCTTGTTGAACTTTGTGAGGTTCTCTCTGTCTCACGTGTGCCCTTTAGCCTCGTCCCTTGCACTTGCTGCAGCAGGAATGAGCTCAGACCTTTGCCCAACAGCATCAAAGATGCAAGATGGTCAGAAGAGACTGCTATGAGGAGCCGGCATATGCAGGGTACACTGTCCTTAGCACCCCTAAGTCACCTATAGCTTGTTAAAGTCTGGCTGACCAGCACATCTCCCTCCTTCCTTAAGACCCTTTCTGGCCTTTCTACCCACTTCTGCTGCAAAGTGGAATCTCCTGCCAGTGCAAGATTAGATTTTCATTTGCCTGCATTGCCAAGAAGCCTTTGGCCAGCTCTGTGCAGCTAGCACTGTCTGCTCCAAGCCAACAGAGGTCGAATTATCCAGCCATGGTGAAATTAGCAGTGGCCTGGGTGCAGACAGGGTCGTAAGTGAATTTACTTTCTTCTCCAGTCCCACTAGTAGGTGTCCCAGCGTGCAACCATAACATTCTCTCTACAAGTATGCCCAGCTTCCTTTTGTTTTCTCCTTATTGGGTTAAAGAAAAGAGTTTCATACTCAATTCAGGTTATTAAACCATGTTTCTACAGCAGTCACGTACAACTTTTCATTATTACCCATTCTAGGGCAGGTTTTTCAGCCTACTAGAATTTATCCTCTGAGGCAGGCGATCCTTGCCTTGTCAATAGCAAGACAGAATCAGGCAGAGCACACGGTAAGAGGCAATATTAATGTGCTTCCCACCTTTGTGGTATCAATAAACACTTCGAGAAGAAACACGGGAAACGTCACATTCCTCATATGTAGCACGTTATTTCCGCAGGGCAGCAAAATGAGGTCATGAAGGCAGGCTTAGTGGACAAACTCATGGGAGTTGGAAAGACGCCGAGAGAACGACAGTTTTTTAAGATGCATTTTCAGAAGTCACTGTGGGAAGCAGTAAGGCACAGACCATCGAAACCCATGACTGCTGATAAACATCTAGTGTTCAGAAAACACCGAGGCTGGGCGAAGGCCTGGTAATCAGTGTTGTATTGACACTGATGTGATGGGCCAGGAGCAACACCGGCTCCTTATTATCCCAGCAGTGAACTGTTCCCANCAGGGTCAGAAGGGATCTCAAAGCTCATCCAGCTCCAACCCCCCTGCCATGGGCAGGGACACCTTCCACCAGAGCAGGTTGCTCAGAGCCTCATCCAGCCTGGCCTTAAAGGCTTCCATGAATGGGACTTCTACCACCTCCCTGGGCAACCTGGGCCAGTGTCTCACCACCCTCACGGTGACGAACTTCAGAAGGGATCTCAAAGCTCATCCAGCTCCAACCCCCCTGCCATGGGCAGGGACACCTTCCACCAGAGCAGGTTGCTCAGAGCCTCATCCAGCCTGGCCTTAAAGGCTTCCATGAATGGGACTTCTACCACCTCCCTGGGCAACCTGGGCCAGTGTCTCACCACCCTCACGGTGAAGAACTTCTTCCTAACATCCAATCTGAATCTACCCAGCTCTAGTTATGCTCCATTCCCCCAAGTCCTACCACTACTCGCCATCCTAAGAAGTCCCTGCCAGTCCCTGCCCAGCCTATGTTGGTGCTTGGGATTGCCTTGACCCAGATGCAGGACCTTGCACTTGGTCTTGTTGAACTTTGTGAGGTTCTCTCTGTCTCACGTGTGCCCTTTAGCCTCGTCCCTTGCACTTGCTGCAGCAGGAATGAGCTCAGACCTTTGCCCAACAGCATCAAAGATGCAAGATGGTCAGAAGAGACTGCTATGAGGAGCCGGCATATGCAGGGTACACTGTCCTTAGCACCCCTAAGTCACCTATAGCTTGTTAAAGTCTGGCTGACCAGCACATCTCCCTCCTTCCTTAAGACCCTTTCTGGCCTTTCTACCCACTTCTGCTGCAAAGTGGAATCTCCTGCCAGTGCAAGATTAGATTTTCATTTGCCTGCATTGCCAAGAAGCCTTTGGCCAGCTCTGTGCAGCTAGCACTGTCTGCTCCAAGCCAACAGAGGTCGAATTATCCAGCCATGGTGAAATTAGCAGTGGCCTGGGTGCAGACAGGGTCGTAAGTGAATTTACTTTCTTCTCCAGTCCCACTAGTAGGTGTCCCAGCGTGCAACCATAACATTCTCTCTACAAGTATGCCCAGCTTCCTTTTGTTTTCTCCTTATTGGGTTAAAGAAAAGAGTTTCATACTCAATTCAGGTTATTAAACCATGTTTCTACAGCAGTCACGTACAACTTTTCATTATTACCCATTCTAGGGCAGGTTTTTCAGCCTACTAGAATTTATCCTCTGAGGCAGGCGATCCTTGCCTTGTCAATAGCAAGACAGAATCAGGCAGAGCACACGGTAAGAGGCAATATTAATGTGCTTCCCACCTTTGTGGTATCAATAAACACTTCGAGAAGAAACACGGGAAACGTCACATTCCTCATATGTAGCACGTTATTTCCGCAGGGCAGCAAAATGAGGTCATGAAGGCAGGCTTAGTGGACAAACTCATGGGAGTTGGAAAGACGCCGAGAGAACGACAGTTTTTTAAGATGCATTTTCAGAAGTCACTGTGGGAAGCAGTAAGGCACAGACCATCGAAACCCATGACTGCTGATAAACATCTAGTGTTCAGAAAACACCGAGGCTGGGCGAAGGCCTGGTAATCAGTGTTGTATTGACACTGATGTGATGGGCCAGGAGCAACACCGGCTCCTTATTATCCCAGCAGTGAACTGTTCCCAGCAGAGGACGGGACACAACGGTCTGTTACTGGCAGAAGACCATCAGGGCTATGTGGTCCATCAAGGAATGCTTGTGTAACTGCTAAGCCACTTAATACTTTGACTACAATCCCATCTCCACACTTTACACATTAACAGACGCCTGAACTATAAATATTAGCTCTATTTCGGACCTATTTTGTGGACGAGAATCCGACACCAAAGTAT
>WEIS01026341.1:0-10069 GCA_013389965.1 Todus mexicanus
TCTGTGATTCTGTGATTCCTGTACGCGGCAAAGACTTTAACCTCAATAAGATACAGGTCCCCCTCTGAGACTTCAAAATACAAATGGGAAGATTTTGCACCCTGTGTGCACATAACAGTAGGTAGATGATGAAGTCCAATAAATGCAATTGTAGCAATCCATAGGTACGGATTGGCTCTGTAATTACCTTCCTATTAAAGCTAAATTAGCTATGATATGTATAATTCAGGCATTTGTAATAATTTATAGGATGGCAAATAATCCTTATTTTATTGAAAAAAAATAGATTAGTCCTTATTGGAAAGGTCATAAAGCGATCCTGAAAATCTTTATCCATGGAGTTTGTCTCCCAGCCAGTGGTGTCATCAATAAAATATCTCACAGACTGCTCACTGCCTCACTGCTGCTGCACAGAACGGAGGACTATTAAAAGTCGTAAGTATTGATCATTTTCTGTCCTGATGCACCCTACTACAAGTTTTAATGTTGGTGTTGCCCTTGAATCATGTCCCCCTCTGAATCATGTCCCCCTCCCTTAAGACATGTTAGCTCAGCACCCAGCTGACCTACCTGGCATTCCTGGCACACCTTCGGGCAAGCCCCATGAGTTGATATCCATAAAAAAGCCACTTTAGCTGGCAGAAAAGGTACAAAACCTTGGGTTTAAATGCCTTCTTTTTAAAATCTGGTTTGTAAAACTCGTCGTTGCCTGGGCCACCCAGCTCTGTTGCTCTTTGATGCTGCAAGGAGCAGCTTGTGTCTTCCCTTCCAGCTGCTACCAAACAGCCTGAGGTCAGAGAAGGCAGCGGTTAAATCTCTCAGAAACCAAACGTTAACTCTCAAAAATCACCTGTGGAGGGAAGAGTCTGCCTTAGCTCATGTCCCTCTTAACATATTCTGTGCACGCTACAGTTTCTCTCCTGTGCAGCCCAGGCAGGATTATATGATTTACACCCTGCATGGGTCTGTGTGGATCTGTAGCTCTCAGCAGGAGTGATTTTTACAGATTTACCGTACCAGCCAGAGGCCAGGGTAGGATTTGAATTATTTTTTTTTCCCCTGACTTAGATACGATTCACAACAGAGTCTCAAGGGCAGAACATCCCCCAGCTGCTACAGGCTTAAACTCCTGGGAAAACCATACCTGTCCAAGATGAAAAGCCCTTCCCAAGGCACAATCCCTGCCTAAGACTTTTTAAAGGAGGTAAAGAAAACTGAGGGCTCTGCTATAGGATCGAGTTATTGAATATGAACGAGCCATCATGCATCAGCTGAACCACAGCAGCTCCCGCATGGTTAATCACGGCCATTGGCTACTACCAAGGACAAGCTAAAAGCTTTACCTTCTTCACTAAGGTCTGGTGTGACTCATTTTATCTGCTACATAGAATCATAGAATAATTAAGGTTGGAAAAGACCTCTGAGATCATCGAGTCCAGCCTATGACCTACCACCACCACTCAGCTAAACCCTGCCACTAAGTGTGGCATCCATACTAAAAGCACATGCACAGAGATAGCTTCTGCCACTCAGCTGACATGTGGTAAGTCATAGAGTCATAGAATCATAGACTATCAGGTTAGAAGGGAACTCAAGGATCATCTAGTCCCACCTTTCAAGGCAAAAGAAAGGCATATTTTAAGTGAGCGCCCTGTCAAGCTGAGTCTTAAAACTGCCCGATGGAGGGGAATCCACCACTGCCCTTGGGAGATTATTCAATTACTTCCCTCAAAATTGTCAGGAGTCTGAGATGATAGGATCACAGAAGCACATAGCAGGTTGGAAGGGACCTCAAGGATCATCTGGAGGTGTTCAAAAAAAGCCTGGATGCCACACTTAGTGGCAGGGTTTAGCTGAGTGGTGGTGGTAGGTCATAGGCTGGACTCGATGATCTAAGAGGTCTTTTCCAGCCTTAATTATTCTGTGATTCTATGACTCTATGATCTGGTCCAACCTCTCAAGCTCAAGAAATTCAGTTTCCATGAGCTGGCCCAGCACCCTGTCAAGCTGAGCCTTCAAACTGTCCCATGGAGGGGAATCCACCATTGCCCTTGGGAGATTATTCCAATGTCTAATTATGAAAAAAAGTTTCTTCTGAAGTCGAATTGGAATCTCTCCAGGATTAACTTAGACCCAAGATGCTCTAAAGTATCTGAAGTCCCCTTGGACATGTGCTTCAAATTCATACTTATGAACTAAGAAAGAAAGAAAGCAAGCTCTAAAACTTCAGGTAGCACAGCATTAGTGCCACTTTATAAGCTAAAAAAAGATCTGATTAGAAAGCAGGAAATTCCCTGCCGTTTAACCTGGATTTTTTTTTCCACACATATTCTATTGTATTTCAGATAACGAGGCAAGAAGGATCACGAAGGATTAAGTACAAATATTATGAAAGAGATAATAGTGCAATTAATTTGCCTTGGGAGGGGTAAGGACTGAATGAAGGATGAGCATTCTTCAAGAAGAGCTGAATTTAAAGGAAGGTTATGCGTACGAAACCTAGACTATTTAACACATCTATAGAAATATCAGATCCACGCCCTTTTTTATATGTTAGCATAAAAGCATAAAGCTTTCCCTGCAAATACAGTTGTTGAGCATAGCTAATTCGGGGGTGGTTTTTTCTGTGTCTCAGGGATAAATAAATCACAGAGAGGACTAAATGTTTGTCTTCGATATGCACATACGGTGGAGTTGTTGCACCTGTAGACGATGATTCAGAGACATAAAAAGAAGCTTGAGGGAACAACAAGAAACCATCTGAGGACTGTGATTGACGTGCCCGGTATTCCCGATACTGCCACAAAAATAATACTTCAGCAAAACCCAGCAAAACTGATTAATATAGAGACCTTTGAGTCGACAGTGTTACACAGCTGACAGCTTTATAACTTCAGGTTTCAGGTGAGCAGTGAAGAATTCATGTCATTAAGCTGGATAATAATACTACCATAGAATCGTAGAATCATTGAGGTTGGAAAAGACCCTTGGGATCATCGAGTTCAATCATCAACCCTACTCTGCAAAGTTCACCGCTAAACCATATCCCCCAACACCACATCTAAACGCCCTTTAAACACATCCAGGGATAGGGATTCAACCCCCTCCCATGATGCTGAACGAGATGGGCTGGAAAAGTGAGGACATATAGAAAGTGGAGGTGAACTGCCACGACTTTGCAAGATAATAAGGTAAACCTGATTACAAGCTTCTGGATTGCTTTGTCTCCTAAGGCTGGCAATTTCCTGACCTCACAAAACACGCAGGCTTGTTCTTACTAATTTCATGAAGCGCTTCATATTGCTGATGAATGGATTTTATTTAGGTTTTGCCAGCACATAGAATCACAGAATGATTGAGGCTGGAAAAGACCTCTGAGACCATCGAGCCAAGATAAACAGGTCATTTAAAAAGCAGCGCAGTAAAGCCACGTCAGGCAGCGATGCTGCTATTTTAAATCACCAAAATTTGGATTTGATGCCATGTTAGAGAAACCTTCAAAAACTTCCAGCCCTGGTTGGCATTGCATGCCAGATGCTTCCCCTTCTCATTGAATAATCCAGCTGCAAGCTGGATGGATTTATCTAAACCCCCAAACAAAACAACGAACCGACTCCTTTACTTCTATAACTTGCAGTAGATGTCTTTAGATTGCCAGCGAGGTTTGAGCCCATTCTCAAACAGTTGCCGGCGTTTCCACCGCGCTGTTGGATGATTTGGGTTGGCGCAAACACTCTCTCCTGCTCAGTTTAAGGCACGAGCTGGTGGTATTTATGATTTTTTTTCTGGAGTGGCTCTAATCTAATTGACAAATGGTTTAAAGCTTTTGTATTTTACTTTGATTAGTGAGTAGAGATCGTTTTGAGACCCAGGTGAAGTTCTCTAGCTGTTACCTTACAGGTTGCCTCCCTCACCCCCCCCCTTTAACTTGCTCACTTTCTGGTGCTGAGTTCTCGGGACCAGCTTTACTGCAGCTGTAGGGGTGCTGGAGCACAATTGGTTGGCAAGCACATCGGTTTTGCTTTGAAATCACAGGAGATCCTGACATTTCTAGCAGGCGGAACTTCCACTTGCGTAAAGGCGCTGGATTCAGTCCAGAGAATTTAGCTCGGATGAGTGAATAAAGCTGAACAGAAATCCCGGGAAGACCTCTCTTCACTTTGACTCAGAGAGGTACTGCTGGGCATGGTCAGAATCTTAAATTAAAATGCTGCTTGCTCCGCCATCCATGTGTCTCTGATTATTTTTAATGAAAGTATTCACATAGGGGAATTGTGCAATGTTTATCCTATTTTCCAAGGAATGCTACTGTATTATATAACATCACGTCATTAATGTTCAGCTCTTGGCACTGATAAAAGTTCGCTGTGTCACCGTATGCATTTTAAATTGCCCTCATCATATATTTCCACAAATTACAGTATGCGATCTCTCTCTATATGGCCCTTGTCCATGTGTTGAAGCTTCCAACTTGTTCCCTACCATTCTTACTAATGAAAAACATTGCTACGAGCAATCTTCTGTACATATATATTAATTTTGGACTCCTGTGATTGCCAAATGAGATTAGAATTCTCTGCTAAATATTTCTGACAGAATATACAGTACAAATTTGGAAAACATCTTTAGCTCATGACAAAACCAGCTTCCAGCTGGAGCAAAACTAGAGCTGGGGAGATTCAGATTAGACATTAGGAAGAAGTTCTTCCCCATGAGGGTGGTGAGACACTGGCACAGGTTGCCCAGGGAGGTGGTGGAAGCCCCTGGAAGCCTTTAAGGCCAGGCTGGATGGGGCTCTGAGCAACCTGCTCTAGTGGGAGGTGTCCGTGCCCACGGCAAGGGGGTTGGAACGAGATGATCTTTGAGGTCCCTTCCAACCCTGACAATTCCATGATTCTATGATTCATCAGAAATATTCCCAAGAAAGCCTTCACAGTTCTGTAAGAAATTATCCTGCACAGTACAGCAGAATTCGTTCAGGTTGCTGCTGACAGTAAAAACTTCTTGATTGTTTCGCCCTATCAGGCTCCCACACTTGGAAATTATTACAAGCAACTGCTAGGAAGAAGAAAACGAACATGGGAAAAAATAGAGGATTCTCTTTCCTCCAGTTCCTCTTGGCCCCTTGGGTTGATCATCTAGAACTGGACCCCAACTCAGTTATAGAAGTGAACTAATCTCCAATAAAGCACCTCTCAACACATCGGGAGAAACTCAGTTCAGTTTTCCATGAATTCTTGTTTTTACAGGACTTCTGGATTATACGGTGAGACCCTGCTCCAGGTTGCCCAGGGAAGCTGTGGCTGCTCCATCCTTGGAAGTGTTCAAGGGCAGGTTGGACAGGGCCTGGAGCAACCTGGTCTGGTGGGAGGTGTCCCTACCCATGGCAGGGGGTTTGGAACGAGATGATCTTGAAGGTCCCTTCCAACCCAAACCATTCTAGGATTCTATAATATTTTATCATGCACACTGGAACAGTGGGGGTTTAAAAGGGAAGATTATTTTTTTCCAATTATTTGTGAAGAAAGACTCTGCGAACCAGTGTGCTTTACCAACTGATGTTCACAAGCAGGAGCTCAGTTGTTTGGAGATAAGAGTGGGCTTTGCTGGTTTGGGGGTTAGTTTTCTGGGAGGCTTTTTGGGTTTTTGCTGGTTCCCGCTTCAGATGCTGCAGTTCTGGCTGGCTACAAATGTTTTATCAAATATTGATGCAAGCTACATCTTTTTGTGATTACTGGGAAATCAGGGAAGGTCCTGAGCCTTCTACCACCATGTCCTGCTCACTGTGGTAAATAGTGTTACAATAAAGAAGTGGACACTAAGGCTCTGAGTAGTATTAAATAACAATGAATGNGTACAAGGGTACAATCACTTCCTTACTCCTGCTGGCCACACCATTTCTGATACAGGTCAGGATGCTGGTGGTCTTCTTGGCCACTGGGGCATACTGCTGGCTCACGTTCAGCCGGCTGTCAACCAACACCCCCAGGTCCTTTTCTGCCAGGTAGCTTTCCAGCCACTCATCCCCAATGGATTTGTAGAGCAAAACCGCTGGCGCTGAGGACATGATGCCCCCTCTATATGTATTTTGGGTGCTTTATTTAAAGCCAGATTTATTCTGGTGTTGTGGACTGAACGCTCATTAACACCTACAGCTGTGATGTGAACTTCTGGAGCACATCTCCTGGTTCAATATCAGGGGAAAGGAGGCATTTCATAGACTCATAGAATCATAGAATCTTTGAGATTGGAAAAGACCCTTGGGATCATCGAGTCCAACCACGTGCTCCAAGACAGCTCCAACAAACGGGCAAGAGAGTTGCTTCCAAAACTCCATTCCCCGGATCTAAATTAAGAAATTAATGCAGACACCCCCAAATACAGAGTTTCATTATTACCATGGGGCCTGCGGTGTATATATATGGATACAAACCTTGCCATGTCACTCGCCCTCACCTCAGATCCAGCCGTGGGCTACTGTGTTTGCAAAATAAGCCACAACTGTTCTGCCCCCAGCGCAGCGCGTCTCATTTGCAAGAGAAGAGGTGGTAAATCCAACTCGCATTTCCTCGACCTAATCTGCAGATAGGATATTAAGGAAGTGGGAAACGTGTGTCTGATGACCTCAGGCTCTGTCTATGCTTGAAAAGAAAACATGACAAAGATCATAGCTTGGCTCGCACCCATACACGGAAGCTCTCTTCCCTCCAAATCCAGGGTCTCCTCAGGTAAAAGCTTTCCTGCGGACAGGTTGCACATCTCTCACTCAATTGCTGCTTCACTTTTTTTAAATTTTATTTTAACATAATGCTTTTAAATTGAAAATTGGATCAAAAAGTCCACCACAGGCAAATAAATCCTCTCTCTTCTTTCCCTCTTCAAGACAGCGGCACTATCGTGCTACTACACCTTTTAGTAATCAGAATAACAAAACTTCCAGAAGCAGACGAGCCTTGCCCACCTTGGCAAAGACTGGTTGAATAGGACATTGATAATGAAAGGATATTCTTGGTCAGGAACTCATCCCTGAAAGTAGCCTACAAGAAACCTAGAGAGGGACTGCTGACAAGGGTGTGGAGCAATAGGATGAGGGGCAATGGTTTGAAACTAGAGAAGGGGAGATTTACATTAGACATTAGGAAGAAATTCTTTACCCTGAGGGTGATGGAACCCTGGCACAGGTTGCCCAGGGAGGTGGGGGAGGCCCCATCCCTGGAGACATTCAAGGTGAGGCTTGAGGAGGCTCTGAGTAACCTGCTCTAGTTGAGGCTGTCCCTGCTCCCTGCAGGGGGGTTGGACTAGATGACCTTCAGAGGTCCCTTCCAACCCAAGGCATTCTATGATCCCTTATTCTACCATTCTTACTCTAAGGTCCAGGCCACAGAGCCTGCGAGTGCACCTTAAGTTTGCAGCACCTGGCACTTGACCTCACAGACGAACGCACCTAAAATTCTCTGGCTTTGCGCGAAACTAACACAAGTCAAGCCCATCCTGCAGATTCTGTGTAATTTGCAAATTGCTCTGATTTTCTGGCACCAACGAAGATGCTGCTGAAACCCAGGTGCCCCAGTCATCATTGCTGCCAGTGTTGACAGTTCTGTAGGTGCTGTGGTCTCTCCACTAGGTAAAAATTGCCTTTTACCCTCAGCTTACACGGAAATCTTCTTCAATTAATCTTATGATGGAAAAATGTACTTGGAGTCATCAGCAGCTTATTGCCAGAAGGAAGACATAGAATCATAGAATCATTTATGTTGGAAAAGACCTTCAAGACCATCAAGTCCAACCATTTACCCTACTCTACCAAATCCACCACTAAGCCATGTCCCCAAGCACCACATCTACACAGCTTTTGAACACCTCCAGGGATGGTGACCCAACCATCTCCCTGGGCAGACTGTTCCAAGGCCTGACAATCCTTTCAGTGAAAACATTTTTTGTCGTGTCAAGTTTAAATCTCCCCTGGTGCAGCTTGAGGCCATTCCCTCTTGTTCTATTACTACCTACTTGTGTACGTATCAAAAGATCTGGAAAGTCCTGTAATGCTCATAAAAGTCATGGGCAATGGGCTAGAGAATACTTTGATTGCATTTTAGGTAATACCAACGTGGGAAGGACTGGGAAATGCAACAAAAAGACTCAGGTACAGCTTGCCACTTAAATGTGGTCCCATTTTCCCCAGGCCATTCTTTCCCTCAGGTGAAATAATTCACGTAGCACTTAGAGAATCATAGAATGGTTTTGGTTGGAAAGACCTTAGAGATCATCTAGAATCATAGAATCTTTGAGGTTGGAAAAGACCCTGGAGAACATCGAGTCCAATTGTTAACCCTACTCTGCAAAGTTCACCCCTAAACCATCTCCCCCAACACCACATCTAAACGCCCTTGAAACACGGCCAGGGATGGGGATTCAACCCCCTCCCGGGGCAGCCTATTCCAGGAGCTGACTACTCCTTCTCTANAGTTCCAACCCCCCTAGCACAGGCAGGGGAACTAATATCACTGAAAAACCCACTAACAGATCATGTTGTAGACTGCAAAATGACACGACAACTGGCTAAGAACAAGGAATAGGGTAGGAATGCAGGAGATGTCCTTTTCAGCCACAGACATTGTAAAGAGACCCTGCAGTTGCATCCCAATAATCCACTGAAGGCCAGAAACAGTTCGAAATAATTTTGACAAAAGGGAAATTCACTGAAAACAGGATGAAACAGGGTAGGAGCAAAGCACTGAGCTCAAGTAATAGAAATGGCCACTGTAGGCGGATCACAAGATTTTAGTTCCCCCTTTGAAGTTTATTTTGTTTCCACACTGACTTCTGAGTTCACCACCCTGATCCCGTACGTCTGCGCTACCGATGTGAATTTGGGGTTGCCTTTCCAGTTTGGTTATGGTTAGGTATGAGGCCAAACCAGAGAGAAGGCTGTTCTGCAAGTCGGTGAGCCGATACTCAACCTGCCGCCAATGCTTACTGCAGATAACATCTGTAGTCATCCTTGTGTCCCAGAATTGTTTCACCTACAGCCTCCAGTTTCTGTTTTTCCAAACGAGGCAGGAGACAAAACAAACAAATTACCTGCTCTCGCAAGCCAGAATCACATCCTAAATAATACGGTTAGAAGGCTTCGTGTCTCTCCTGTTGTATATCAACAGTCGGACCCAACACTGAGGTCTTTTCTCCGTCTTCAAGCAGTCCTTACTCAGGTGGAAACCTTGTGGAAGGGTTCAACTCACCAGAGATCTCAGCTGCCTTCTCCAAGTGTCATTCTCTCTTACATTTAGGCTTTATATTAATTTGCTTTTATAGATAGGCACCCCAAAGCTGTACCTGCACCCTTCTATACTTCAACAGGGTACAAGGTCTATATAGCTTACTATATTGCCCCCAGTACCTTCTCACTGTGAATGGAGCAATATCATGTATATCTAATGTGAGATTTCTTTCCTTAGGATTTTACCAGAGGGATATCATTTCTTTGCCTAGTATTTAAAGGGAAGTTTTGTGGTTTTGGTGCTTGTATTTTTATTCTTTTTTTTAAAAAAAAGAATTACCTTCTGATGTCATTTAAACTGATGGAACTACACTAGAATCTAAACAGCACGCAGAAGAAGAGTCTTGGGCTCCTAAACTGTGTTTACACAGGCATCTGAGTGAGGAATCCCTTTTTCTGAGCCACACACTCATCATTCTCCGCTCGTATAAAGCTGTATTGTTCCCTCCTCCAACTGCCTCAGAGGGCTTTTTGTGGTTTTGTTGCCTCCCTCTCCCCTTCCCCCCCTCCCAATCCTATACACAGCCCATTTTCTTCTCACTGCTGCTTTGTCCTGCTTGGGCATCTTTGCAAGATGGAGCCCATGTCAGCAATAACTCACACACCTCTGTCTTCACTCTACTAGCACATATAAAATACCCAACAACCCAAGAAAACACAGAGCATGTCATACTGGATTTAGGTTTGCTTCCAAAACATTGTGCTCAACAGCTCGTGCTGTTTTCTTCCCCCGGTAGGATCAAGGAGTGATGGAACTGAGATAAAGAACAGCTCGCAAAATTCAGCTGTTGT
>WEIS01026342.1:0-21940 GCA_013389965.1 Todus mexicanus
GGAGCAGGGAGGGGGCTGCGGCACACCCAGCGTGGGGCTCTGCCAGGGTATCATCATCGCTCCTGGGAGGCTTCTTTGAACAACCGTCCTGGATGTAACCTACCTCCGTGCGTAGCGCACTGGGGTGAGAAGGCGACAAGCTGAGGGGCTGCCTCTTTTCAGACAACCCAGAGGCAGAAACCGCGGCAGAAGCCCACGTGGCGCACATGCCAGGCAAGCGCCTCACCCGCCTTCTTGCTGGGGCACGACACAGCAACGGTGGAGAGCTATTTGCCCAGGACCACTGCTGCGCCGGGAGCCAGAGCCACCCACTTGGCTTGCCCAGCAGCTGTGATTTCCTTCATACAAGCAGTGTTTTGTGCTGAGGGGATGCCTACCTAAAAAGCACTAACCCACCTCAGCTGCCTCCAGCCTTGCTAGAGGAGAACTGGCCTGGGTCTCCTCATGCAGCGCTGGAGAATTAATGCCCTTCTCACGCCCTCCTTTACTCCCAGCAAAGCCGGTGGCAACACGTGCAGCTCACATTGCTTAAAGTGCCTACTACAAGGTCCCATCTTCTGTGGTTTGTAGCTTTATTCAGACCTCTAATTCTCAGACTGAATGCTTCCAGGTGAGGCACTTGCCTTGAGCTTGGTGTTCTCCTTGAGCTCCATGTATTTTCAAAGTCGCAGGCAAAATCAATTCAGCTGTCTCCAGGAAAATAACTAGGGAAAAAACTAGCTAGGGCCTGGCTTATTCTAACCTCTTCTGCAGAACCCTCAGTTCTGGCAGGAGAAAGTTTAGGACATGCCAGTGATATATCAAACATGTTTTACTCACTGCCTCTTAGAAGTGCCCCTGGATTGGGTCAGCACCAGCATTTTAGGGCAGAAGTCACCTACGTATTCGCTATTATCATTGCAATCAGCATTGGCTTCCTGCCCCTACCACACTGGGGATATGAAAATTCCAGCCTCGACTGCTTCAGGTCAACATCCCCCATCATTTTCCCATGGAAACTGCTGGTGCAGGGAGAAGAGCAGCAGGCCCAGGGCCCTGTTACCTTCCCACCTCCAACGCTTGCTGGGGCGTCACTCTGCACCCCAAGCACCTTACCTACCTTGCAGGTGCTGCAGCCTCGGGAAGCTCAGGCCTGTGTGCAGCCACAGCCCCACCAACTTCCCAGGACGTGACCCACGCAGGTAGGGGCCCTGTGGCAGAAGCCGTGGCAGCTGCCACAGTTGCCTTCCTCTAGGGAAGGGAGGAGTTAATGGAAAGAAATTCAGGGGAATGGACAAAGAAAAGAAAAAAAAAAGAAAGAAAGAAGGAGTGAGCAAGTGAGCTTTTTCCTCTGCCTGGCTTGGGGAGCTGCCATTTTCCCTGCCTCCTCTTCTTCTTTCAGCTGCTGTGATTGTAGCTTATGCTATTGGAGTAAGATGTGCTGGGTCACAACAGGGAAAAAAAAAACGATCGGCTAATAATCCTGCTCATGCTTCATCTGTGTGGCGAGATTGCCTCAGGATCATCCCCACCTGATAGAAGTCCCTCTTTCCAGAACCAGGGAATGAAAGGCAGGGGCCAGACTGGTGCTCTCAAAATCCCTGGCTAGGATAGCTGTGCCTCTCGCAGGTTCTGTGCGCAGGGAGGCTGGGTCCGGTCTAATCCAGCTGCACAGTTCAGTGATACTTGATCTCACTGCTCTCGTCCAAGGCCTGAAAGTTGAAATAGCATTAACCCTCCTGCTATCGAATTCCTGTACGTGCTTTGGTGAGATTAAGATCACGTGTGTGCCCTGGGCCTCCAGTGGTCTGAAAAATACAATTTTTATGCATAATGCTTGTGACATGCATCAGATTGACATATGGAAAGTACGCTGACTTCTTTACACCAGCGGACGCCATGGAGTTGCATACGGGCATCAGGCCAACCTCTTTCTAGCCGTGCTGCCTCTCCCTGTAGAAATGCTATTTCATCCCAACTGTCTCCTTGAGGAGACCACGTAAAGGGTTACCAATTACTGCCAGCCTGCTCATCTGCTGAGAAGCCTTAAACAGCTAGGACAAGAGAATACACATTCCTTCTGTTTACTGCGCTTGCTATCAACACTTTCAAGCTGTTTGAGTTTGAACTAGCCATCTAAAAGAGAAAATACCTCCATTACTCACAGAGACACTTCTGACCAGACTTTTGTCACGCATTGCAGATCGGGGCGCGTCAGATCCCAGGGGTGTGGGAGGATGCCGGCCTCAGAGCTCTGTCTGCTGAGAGGTCACCTGCCTGCATGTGGCCCCTGCATGGACACACAGACTGCCACAAGCATCGCCTGGCTAGAGCAAGCAAGCCATAGTGGAGGCAAAAGCTCTGCTTAATTAGTCTCAGCTGGAAGCTGCTCTGTGCACGTCAGCGTGTTTAAGCAAGCAGGCCTACAGGAGAGAAGCCACCGGAGAAAACAATTAAAGAAACACCCCGATATCCCTTCCCCTCCTCTCCCAGCCCTAAACCCTGAAAGATTGCTTTATTTTAAATGAGTGTTTCTCACCATCAATGAAATCAACACCAGAATAAGGTTTTGCTGTTAGCATTTCCAAATTTGATAGCACCTGCAGAGAGACCTGCTTAAATCAAGTCAAGGTCTGCACCTTCACATCATTGTCTTTGTTTTTTTTTTTCTTGAAAAGAGGAAAGAAGTGACGCAAAGAAGCTCTTCATCCAGTTCAAATCCAAGTTTATTAGCCTGTAAAAGTCTGTTTCCACACAGTAATCATAAGAAATGAATGAATGTTTATGGAGCGTAGCATAAAACTATACCGAGTCAGCCATAGGTTGGAGTTTATGATTGCTCACAAAAATTAATCAGCAGATCACATGACATTGCATCAAAAAGGCAAATCAGTCCTAGGAATGCAAACAATCGGGATAAAAAGGCAAAACAAGTAAGAGTAGAGCATCGGAAAGCATTAATTAGTTCACAGTTCCTAATGTGGGTGACAAATTTCTTTAGATCAGGTCATTTACCCACCAATTCTCCAAAAATAGGTCGAAAGCCAGTTGTTACAGTTTTGCATTAAACAGTACATTCTCAGTCAACATACCAGCTGCTCAAATTTTTTATCACTCTTTAGGCATGACTATTAAAACGTAGGCACATAAGAGACTAGGTACACCCAACAGTCCAGTTACTTCTCCTAAACCCCGGTGTCCTCAAACACTCACAGCTAGAAAACAGAAGCTAACGTGAGACACGTGGGTCTAGTCACTGTCTGGATGTGTAAACCTTTTCTCCTCCTAAAAACCCTCCAGCGTGCTATCTGCTCATCCCACCTGAGGAGTTCACCTCTCTCCTGGGCATAGCAATTCTGATCTCCTGGGAGATCTTGTGTGACACATATACCAGGGAGGCGGTGGTGGGAATGTCCCCCATTGGGTTCTATTTGCTTTGGTATTGAGCTTCTGTAGGGTTGTGTTTGATTGCCAAGCTGATGTACAGACTTTGCTCACAAGCTATGTCTGATGCAGAGAACACCCGTGTTCGGAGGTCTGGGTAAACAACAGGGGTTTCTAACCTGGGCTAAGTGTGCTCTCTCTCTTTCCACAGGAAAATGTCTACCCAAAAAGAGATATATCTCTTGTAATGTTTCAGGGGATTTTCCTGAAGAAGTGCAGAGGGTTAGTGTAATTAACTCTGTATAGAGGGCAGACTTAAAGAAGTAAGGGAAGGATTTTCTTTTCAAAGGTAGAATGTTTATACACACCATAAAGCAATCTGGGAAGAACTGCACTGAATAACTAATCCAGGCTGTGGCTGACATCATGACACCTACAGAGCTTTCTACACGAGTTCAGCTGAATTGTTTTATAGCGAAGATCCTTGACTCTGCCAGTCAAAGGGGCCTTATACAGGTCAACAAACCCACAGTTACAGCATTTTCTTTTACGGGGAAGTCATACTAGACTAAGAAGTACCTTCAAAGTTTATTGGGAAATTAATCGTTAAGACTAATTTCTAACCCCCCTTTTTCAGGGAATGGGCAGTAGCACAACAAACTATCTCTGATTATTAAATTAAGAATAATACGACAGTCCTTTAACATAATCTGAAGACTTAGAAAGCAAAACTGCTTTGTTGAAGGACCCAGCTACCCAGCCCAGAGTGTCCACCCTAAAAAAACAAACAGTAAACAGAAACAAAGCTACGATGGGAGCAGATCTCGACATCTTTGCCGATGCTGAACTTCATCTTTCTTTCCTCAGAGAGTTCCAGCAGCCTCAAACTTTATTGTTAAGTTCTGCGGTTATTACTGAGAAGATGTATTTCTTACCTTCATAGATTTTGGGGCCATCTGTCCGTACTCACAGCACACTGGTGACTGAGTAGATCCTTACAGCAAAGTAAGGTAGAACTTATAACTAAGTCACCTATATAATATCCTCCAATTTCACGAGCTATCTAGTAAAGCCCATGGGAATCTGAGGAGGACTAGAGCCTCCCAGAAGGCACCTTGCCCTGTATCACTAGACTGTTCATAATTTCAGACTCGTTCCTTGGAAAAATATGAGAGCACTGAAATGGCTAGTGGCAAAACCAAACTGAGACCAACACAGCCGAGAAGGACTAAGCTTCCACAGAAAAGGGTATTTTCCTTCCTTTTAATAGGCTCAGTAATGAATTTGTCAGTTTGGGCTTTGAAGAATTACCTGCTTGTTGTCTAGGTGGGGGTTTTTTTAGATATATTTTTTTTTTTTAATTAAAAAATAAATAGTATAAAAAGCTAGAGGTAGTTTTAAACTGCAAGGTTCATATCTGGGGCAAGTATTTCTCTGGAGCTGAGGGACGTTTTTCATTCAGACTAGTATAAAACAATACTCAAGGGGAAAAAATGTTGAAAGAGAAAGCATTAAAGGAAAAGGAACTCGGAGACCTCTTCCCGCTTCCAAATCGACCATCTCGTGAAATGAGTGTATTTCCTCCCTGTGAATTCTATATTTAATCCAGAGAGATGACTGACTATACCTGAGCAACTTGGCAGCCCTTTTCCTCCTCTTCAAACGGATCTCAAGATTCACTCTTGGCATTGTCTAATGAGCGGTCTACGTCTCCCAAGAACATATATCCGCACAGATTTTGATGAGAGCAGACAGGATCAGTGGAAAATCCACTTCTATTCCTTTCACTTCTGCTGCTTTCTTTAAAAAAACAAAAGAATACACCACGGCTCCCCCTGGAAAATCAGATGGCATTGAAGAAATCTCACAGACCAAAGGACACCTACCTCATGTTTCAAACCCTTTCAAAATCCTGTTTTGGCACCTAAGAGCAGACATTCTGTTTATTAAAGGAGTATCTGCAGAAAAAAAATTACATTCCGAATTTCACCGAACTCAGGCGACGTGCTGCTGGCGCAGTCATGAACTCTCCCACCTATCTAAAGTTTCTTTAATGTCGGCAAGTAGTATGGGGAAATAAAATGGCAAGAGGAAATTTCTGCTTCCTTTGCTATGTATAGTTTATGAGGTAGTTAGAGAGCAGAACTTTGAACTCAGAAGCAGTAAAACAAAAAGGGAGATACTACTGTCATTCTCTCACAAACCGTATTTGTAATCCCAAATACCCCAACAGCAAGAGGATGATCTGATCTCAGGACTATTGTTTGTTGCAAGAGCTAGAGATGAGATTTCACCTTCATGTGCTTTTCCCTACGAAGCTAACTGCTAAGTTATCACATCACCCTCACTGGTCCACTCTTTTTATACAACAGAGGTCTGCATTAAAGGGTTGAAGGCTTTTCTGCAATCTGCCTTGCTCCTACTTCACTAACCTTTCCGTAGCCTCAAAATCTCAACGTAACATTCCTAGTCTTAAAGAGACGGTCACTTTTTCTGCTATTTTAAAAAAGCCAGAGTACAATGTTACCTTCAGGTATACAACTTATGGGGTTTCCATCGATTGCCAATTGAGAAGGAAGTTTTGTAGCTATTGCACCATCACTTCATAAGCATTCATTCCCATACGCAAGACTGAGGTCAGCATTTGGACCCTCTCGCTCATTCTGAGGATTCTTTTTTAAAAGAGGTTTTCTTTAAGATCCCACAAACAAAACCTGTTTATGGAAAAAGAGAGATATTTTGAATACTAAAGTCCTTTATTCAACAACACAGAAATATCACAAAAACAACTTTACTGGGCAAATTGAATGTTTTTTATACAGTTTTGTACATGCCCCATAAGTGATTATTTTTTTTTCATAAATACATTGTTTTCCAAAACCTTTTTTTTTTTCATAATTGCACAAGCATACATACACCTTACACAAATATCTATTAGAAAATTTAATAGATAACTGCACAGTTCAGAAATAGGAGAACACTGTGAAAGGAGTACATTTCTGTGGCCCGTGATTCTGTAAAAACCCTCCTGGTTCCCTGCAACTGTGAAAATGGAGTACTTTCTAACGTAGGAGCTGTCTTTTATTCACTAAGAATACAGTAGAGCTCAGCGTGAAACTGCCAAATTTAATAAAAACAAAATCTGAAACATTTAGCTGTTACATGAGAACCCACTGTTTGATATCACTATGCATCTAACCATGATCAAAGACCCACTACTGCTTTTTGCTGAATGCATTCGACCCTGAATGGTAGGATCATTTAACTACTTTCTTTCTTCATTATTTGATTACAGATATAGCCCATTTGAAGACTTTATATGCTTTAACATTAATTGTAGGACTTGCATACCAAGGGTTCTGTACAAAAGGGAGTATTTTCCCTCGTAAGGAGGGTCTGTTATTAATTGACAGAATGGGTATGTGCACCTCCCTTCCAGCCGTACTGTTTTTCAGAAGTTTATCTGGGGTATGCCAAAAATGCTTCCATCAGGCTTAGTGCTCACACCTAGAAGACGGCAAAAGTATGGTCTGCTTTTCTTTTTCCCCTCTTTTCTTTCTTCTTTTTTTTCCCTTTTGCATTGAGAAAGACAGAGGAATACAAATTTTCACACTGGAAAATGGTATTGGACCTTGTGAAAAGCACAAATGTGGTAATTAGAACTTGACAATAATCTGATGACAAAAATGTGTATAAAAAGGGGGGTAGGGCTGCGGTGGAGAGAGACAGGCCAGAAAAGGGATTTCCTTCTTCAAACATCACTAATCAAAATGCTCTATGCGTACTATATCATATAAATACTGTTTCAGCAAAGTCTAAAAATCTGATGGTGCAAAGGAACAACATCCGAAATGAAAACCATACGGGTAGATCAAAGAAAAATCAGCTCTTGTTCATTTCCAGTAATTAACAGGTTTGCTTGTTTCTTTGCTTGTTTTAACAATTTTGAAATGACATGTAAAACACCACAATTACAATATACAGATCCATCAGTTCGTTAAAACAAAACGAAAAAAGAAACCACATCAAGACATGCAACATTAGGGCATTAGACAGTAAGTACATTGCTATGAATATCTTTGTACACCTAATGTAGCCTGAACTTAATTTTGCCTCTGCTTCTGTAAGAGCAATCAGAGTTTTCCAAAAAGCAAGGCAAGCTTTACCAGCCAGATGTGCAAATAAGGCTTCAGTTTGTAAATCAAACAGTGTTTTGGTAAACACCTTACAGAGCTCTTAGGGGTCTAGCTGTCAGTAACAGAGGCCCGAAACAAAAAGTGTCTGACACACAAAAAAAATCTGTACACGGCTGCCGTACAAACAGATGTAAAGCTCATTGAATGAGTATTGGATGAGTATTCAACTGAGGATCTCTTACAAACTGTAAAAGGGGCACCACGACAGAAGCATTTCAAGTGTGACGTTCCATCTCCGCAGTCACATAGGTGACATCGTACAACGCAAAGACATAGACATGTGCATCGACCCTAAGTTGAGGACGCAGGTGTAAGCCTAGCCCACCCACACTCCTCCCAGTACCCCAGGTCACCCACGTTCTGCTCGACCCTGCTGACACACACGCGTGATCTCAGAAGGTTTCTCCTCCTGCTCCATTCCTTGGTCTTCACTTTCTGGGCCATTCCCAACACCGGCCAGTCCTGCGAGCGCCCTCCCCCGCCAAAGCTAGCTTCTCTCCCACCTGCACAAGTCCCACACCACAGCGCTCCGAACCATCCCGTGTGCTTCACCAAGTGAGCATGACCAGAGGCCAAAGGCTGAAGGACTCAGCAAAAACCAGAGAAAGTGCTGAAACAATAGATTTGAACATGCTGTGCATCATTAACCAGTTATTTCCATGCCCAGCACCTTGTCTGTGAAACTACTGGTAGTCCTATCTTGTATAAAATTATAAATCTATCAAATACATGGCACAACATCATTTGCTTACTTTGATGGGAAGGTCTTTTCACTCACAAGTGGTATGACGAAGCCAAGCAATAAAAAGTGATGATCAACCGATAACAAGTATCCCTAAGTTCAGTATCCTCCATAATTTTTATGACATGTGAGTTAGATCCCTTCGTGCGCTGCCTTTTTGAGGAGCAGACGTTTCCTCTGTGCAGCTAGAGCAGGAAGGAGAACAGCTGATCATTATTCTGGGGGGTCTAAAGGACCAACCATTCAGCAAAGCCGAGATCAGTGCGCCGAGAAACATGAGGGGAGAAGCAATCTTTTTTTAAAAAAACGTTTTTTTTAAAAAAGTTCATTTTGATATCGCCAAAATATCCAGGCTCTCAAATGAACACAAGTGCAAGTGACACCCAAACTAGTCCAGCTCTCAAAACTCACTTAAACGAAGAGCTCCACTTGGATCAAAAATATAGCATTCCACTTCATAAAATATTTACTCCATTGATGGAAAACGTTACATAAAAACTCATAGGCGAAGGGTAATTAGGCTGAGTCATCATTTTTTTCTAAGGTCTCATACTCGCTTCGGTTTACATCCTAGAACAACTTTGATACAGGCGATTGGCTTTGCATATCTGCCTATGCTGGGCTCTCCACCTCAGAGCACAGTGAAAAGCAAGTCAGACACTGGACAGCATTTTTTGAGAGATACCCCTCTGCAAAGCTCCTCTGGAGGCAATGCAAGTGCACAAACCGCTACTCTAATGCAGTGCTTGAAAGATTAACTTTAAACGTTATGCCTTCCCCTCTTACACCACCACGACGGAAGGTAATTGCTAGATGTGCCACCATCTTTTTATCTTGGAAAACTTGGCATCAAGTCTCTATGGAAGGATGCATGGTAAAACAGTGCTGCTGTTGCTGCTGCTGCTGCTAAACAACTAGCGAAATCATAGTTAAAGCTAGAATTTATTGCTCCGGATTTAATTCGCAGAACCACACCGTTGTGTACAAACTGTTTATCTCCATAGATGCTCAGACATGATTGTCTCCTTGTGTCTAAACACACAAAATACAAGCGGCTATCTGTACAGTTTACAGTACTGAAACACATATATTTGAAAATGAAGTATAGATATGTTACTTTTCAAAGATACATGACTTTATAGCAGGGGTTTACCCAAACTTTTTTTTTTTTACTTTTTTTTTACAGCCACTTTAAAAATAGACAACAACTTCACTAGTATAGCTAAGTTACATCAAAGAAATAATCAGTGTACTGAAGGTGAAGAAGCTGGCCAATTCCCCAGGCTCCCAGATTTTTGTCTTTTGCTTTTGAGGAAACCCCTATACATAAATGAAAATAGTATCTGAGTATATTCTTCAATGGTGGACTAAGCAGTTTCTTAAAACAAGACTTTAGCTTGCCATTCACTTCGGACTGCCTTGAAAATAAGATACACTACTGCTTAAAAGAACCATCGGAATGCTTCGGCGCTGGGAACAGGTGTTCTCTAAAAAAAAAGCAAGAAAACAAGTTAAGCTTTCTTTTGCGGCATTGGCATACTCGAGTTCTTCTAGTTGTTGTTTTTCCTTTACATTTTAGGCATACTTTCAGTTATCTAGGAATAACACGATGCCTCACATTGCTTTACAATTAACAGACACATCCTTTCTCCAGACACACACCATTTTAGGATAACACGCGATACATCGTGCTCAGTATACAACACACCTAACGCGCTGCCTTCTCCTTAGTTAGTTAAACAAGGTAGTCATGGAAATATAAACAGTGCTAGCAAAAGAAAAAAAAAAAGAAAAAGAAGAATCTCCTGGAAAACAGACAGTGCTTTCAGAATAACCACACAGTTTTACAATGGTTTCTGCCTGTGCCTTGGCATACTGGATGTGCAGTTACAGCCTGGTGGGTTTGCAGGTTGGACACGTGCTTTGGCAGGAACGCTTCTTTTGATAGGGGAATAATGAAGGCATTGATCTGTCATTCAGAGAGCGGGCTGTGTCTACGGACACCCTGGGAGCAGAGGTTGACATTTTCGAACCCCAAACCAGTCACCTCGTTCCACATTTAGTTTCCAATGCAGAAAACACTTAAGCACATCCTTGACTTCATTTCAGTGAGGGAAACATCCTAGTGTCTAGAGGGGGGCTGCCCAGCCTGCTCATGTGCTTTCTTTTACGCACATGCTGGACCTCGGCTTACCTAGAAATAGTCTACTTGCAGAGTTGCTACCCTCCCTCAATCCCCCGCCTGTTGTTCCTCCAAAAATGATATCCAGTTGCATACAGTTGCCTCCATACACATTTGAGTACAGGCCAATTCCCTTCACAGTTTTAAAGTACAAAGTACACAAGACCTTAAGACTCTGAGCCTGCGAGGGCTCTGCCACTACTGTGAGGTACTTTTTGCCCTCAGTTTCCTTCATAGTCAAAAGATGATGAAAGTGCCCTCAAACCCATCCATCTAGACCCCCAGGTCTCTCCTCCAGAAATAATGACTATGCAGTGACCAGGGAGGTGAGAGCAAGACCTGAGATGACCTTGTATCAGTCAGTCCCAGCACACAAGTACCTGTTTCATTAAGAACTGCCCACAGATAATAGCATCACACCAGATAAAAATTGCTAACAGCAAAACTCTGGAAATTTGCAAATAAATACTTGCAATGAAATAGTTCTCACTGATTTTGCTGGCATCATATATAAATATCGTGTCTCTTCCGGAAGGAATATTTTCATTTTTGTTTCAGAGAGGACCTTTTAAATGTTTTTTCTAGTTTTTCCATTAAAATCCAGTATACCACAGACCCTATAGAGTACAGCATGCATTGTACTTGATGTCAGAATATTTCATTGTGAATTCCAGGAAACTGCTCATTAGTATGGCAAGTGTTTCTTCTTGAATAATTAGGCCAGTTTGTGATAGTCAGGCTCGAGAAGTACACAGCTCTTTTTTTTTATTTTTTTAATTTTTTTTGTAAAAGCCATATGAAAGGGGAGCTGTTCCTGTTATACATATATATCACTTGTGCCCATGGAAATACCAGAGAAGAAAACACTTCTTCGTCACCAGAATTCTGACCTGTGGTCAATTCAATATCCACTCCCCCTCCGCAAATGTTAGACTTTAATAAATCATCCGAAAATTCGCTTCCGGAGACAATGAGCTGATTTGTTGAATAAAACCACCCTAACCAGTATGAGGTGTCTTTGTGTCGGCGGTCCAAAAGTAGGAATTGGTCATATCCATCTTTACCACTCCCTGTTCTGCCCCTTTACGTGCGTTTAACGCAAGCACAAGTAGTGACAAAGCAGAGCAGCCCTCCTCCCCAGGTACGCCGAGGAGAGCTAATGCAATTGCCAGACCATCCACCCCAGTCTGTGTGGGCTGTAAGATGGCTGCTGAGAGCGCGGTATACAGATTTATAATTTATAAAGAGCTTGGCTGCAGCAGAGGCTGGAGTTCAGAACAACAGGAAACAACCACGCGACTGAATTGACCTCAAAAGAACAGCCGAACATGCAAATGTATTCAACTCAATAGATTGTCTTCACCTGAAAACTAAATGTAATATTCTGCTGTGGGCCCACCTGCCTAAACGCCAAACCACAGCTAGGCAGAGAAATTTAAAGACAGAGTGACTGAGATGGCCTTTATTTATTTTCCTGCAGCATCAGGTTGAGTTACTGTCAGACGTTGTCATATCAGCTGGAAGTGAAGGTGCAATGTCTGATTAAAAGGTCATTCAGACCTTTAAATACACAGAATAATATTTTTTGAAGGGCAAAGCTGTGGTTTAATATGTGTGCTTTTGAAAAACTACAAGATAAGGAATTTCCTTCCATGTACCAGGTTCTAATTAAAGATATACATTTACAATTAAATATCCCTTGCGCTGACCCCCGATTTGGGAATGAATTATTAATCTACGCTTAAACAAAAACACCCCAAAAAACCAAACCAAAACAAAAGCCGCAATAAAAACAAAATTTAAAAAAAGAAAGCTTTTAAAATTGAATGGGTGGATGCAGTTAATTCTAACCCAATTTACGCAATGAAATCCATAGATTTTACCACTCAAAAAGTCAAGGTTATTCCCAGACAAAAAGAGACTCTTCAACCCATTTGGTGGTTCAGCACACCAACATACAAGCTTAAGTGCAATGGCCATCTACGGCCAGGCAGCATAAATCCCGGAGTCCCAGCTGGGGAATCAAACTCCCAGCAAGATTACAGCACATTTCTGGATCTCTGTGTTGCCAACGGGGAATCATCCTGAGTGACAAGAAAGCCATATTCCCCCCAGAAGCCAGGGGAGAGCTGGCGAGGAGCAGAACCAGAGTTGATCAGCATGGTTTTGCTGTAAAAGCCTTTCAGTGCTCGTGCTGGTGCAAACGCTGACAAACGGCAGGCTCACTCCCAGGAGGATACTAAAAAACCTGCAGCCCTGGCTTCTCTGAGCGAGTAATGCCATAAAGCGTGGCACTTGAGAGAATTTATTCCTGCAAAAGCCTGGGATGAAACGACCTCCATGCTTTCAAACTCTCTATTCTGTTCCCTTCTTGCCAGTTTCCGCTGCAAAAGAAGTCGCTCGAACATTTGAAATTTTAATTGTTGCCTTGAAATAATCAGCTTCACATAGGGAACCAAGCGTGCTACATTTTTCAAGGAGGTGAAAAGGGCAACTGAAGCCAACAGAAGTGTGAAAGACCCTTCAATAAAGCAGCAATGAAAAAAAAAAAATGATGCCCACATACCCATCCTGGTTGCCCCACGCAGAAACGTAAAAGCAGACCCTGGCTACACGTGAAAACAGCACCCTGGCAGGAGCTGCAAATTCCTCACCAGGGGCTCCGTTTTGACAGCTGAGAGCTGTATTTTCACAGCAAAAGCATTCAAAAGAATGATGCCTCCCACAGACCTCCAGGCTGACTGACCAACTGATGGAGCGAGGGGTGGGGTACCAAACAGCAGGCTCTGCTCGCTCTAGGCCCACCTGCTTGCCCAGCCCAGCCTCATTCCTTGGTGAGCTCAGGTCTAGCAAACCTGCTGGAGACACCTCTCTCCTCTGCCCTCTGGATCTCACAGCTCACATCCACCTGAAAGATTTGGCCTGGAGATCAGGAATTAGGAAAGTCGTTCAGTTCTGCTTGGGATGCTGTCATTTGGGGTGTAGCCCGAATTAACAGCTGCATAACCAAGACACCCTGTAAGTCATATTTTCTGCAAGACTAGGGAATCACTCGGGCTGAGGTGAACCACCTTCAGAAATAAAATGGAATAATAATATATATCAGAGCGCTACATGATGATGACCTAATACCTTACTGATGTTAAAAGATGTTGCATTATGTAAGAATCTTTTGATGTTTGATCCATGAGCAAAAATCCCACTCTCATTGAAGCAAACTCACACGTTAGCTAGAGTAAATTATTGGCCAGATGTGGCACTGCTCACTCCTCTTGAGTAGTCCTAGCTGAAACAATTCAGCTCCACAGAGGCCCTTTGGGAAGTGTATTGTAGCTGAGGTACATTCAACACGATCTGGGCTATCTGACAGTCCTTACAAAGACCTACACAACCACTGAAATAGACAACAGTGAGGGAACTTTGCCCTTAACAAATCTCAAATTCACATGGCAAGGCAGATGAAACCAATGAGTTTTGCAAAGCAGCAGGACTGGTGCTGGCCACATAGGAAAAATGGCCTTACCAAGGTCTGTACAGAATCCCATGCGAGCTTGTCACCCTGGAGGACAACCAACAATCCCTTCTTAAAATGCCTTCCCTGAAAGGAGCAGATCGGCACTTAGGCCAGTGGATGTATAGCATGAAATCTGGCCCGTGAAGTTATACACATATATATGTGCATACATGTCTCTAAATATACACATGTATGTTCATACATAGCTATGTGATCAGAGATAGAGAAATCTGGTGCTCCACTGTGACCAAAAACTTCAAGTGGAAAGTCGTGGCCCCTGCACAAAATGCAATTTGGATCAATTCCCAGCCCAGCCAACACTGACCACCACTGGCTGTAAACCAGTGACTGCTTCTCTTACACCCGTGCGAATGTGGGCCGCACACCTAACCGGTCCCACAAAACTCGCATGACTGCCAAGGAGAAAGCAAGCTGGCCTTTCCTCCGCATCACGCCTCATATTTCCAGCGCCACAAGCTAATTTAGATGTCAGCTCCATCACGCTGGAAACAACATTGACTATACCCACAGTATTGCTCACACACAGACAGCACGGAAACTGGTGCGAATCCACGTGCTCCGAAGCTCACTTTCCATCCCGTTTACCTCTCTGGAGAGCCCCTTCCCCAGCCCAGAGCACGGGCATGCATGGTGGTTCAGATCCAGCCTTTTGGGTGGAACAGGTCGTGCATCTCGCAGAGAGACGCTATCTCCTGGCCCACAGGCAGGCTCCCCCCCGGCCACGGTGACGGATGCCTCCTGCCTCTCCTACCACCGGTGAACGCCGTCTGGACAGCATCTCCCCTCCTCACTTGCCTAAATATCGAGCCACCCTGAGAGGAAAGCAGCCTTTGAAAGGATCTATGGCCTACTTTGTTCCACTCATAAATATACATTACCTACAGCATCGACTTTGGGGAAAACCTCCTGACACTCAGATTCAGCTCACACAAAGTGTCCTTGAATGTTTTTCTTCAGGCAAAGAGGCTTGGGGGCAAGAAACGGGTGCGTGAATTGCATCTCCTGGAGAAGGGAAGGGAAGGGAAGAGCCCAGTGCATGGCACATTTCTCCCAGCTGCTCCGCTCCCTGCCCTGGAGGTATGCCAAGAGTGCCACTGCGCCAGCACCATGGGGGTCGCTGCGGGGGGACGAGCTGCTGCTCCCGCACGCGTCACAGCTCCGGCACACGCGCACACCGGCTGGCACGGGAGAGCTGTGAGGGAACAGCCCGCGCCTCAAACTCCTGGCATCCTCCCACCCAGCCGCAGGCCCACAGGAGGGACGCGCCGGCTCTGGATGAGGTGTGAAACAGTCCACGAAGCTGCCGCTCTTCACAGCTGCCAAAATCCCTGGCTGCCCACCAACGCTGCACTCCTGCTCGCTGTACGTGTTATCAGGCAGTAACAGATGTCCTCTAATAACAAGCTTATTATTGGACTTAGCAGATAAAAAGGGACACGTACGCTGGGTCAGAAGCTCAGTGGTGAGTTTGCTTCCACAGCCCACCTTAAAGCATCTCTCCCCACACCTGAGCTACAGGCCTGTCTCCCTTCACACCAAGGATGAGATTTAACATTTATTTTAAAAGTCAGCTTTATTTGCTCGGAGACGACACGCATCTGCGTGCTGGCAGTTATTTTTCCACTAGCACTGCATATCTCTGAGGCTGCGTTTGAGACAAACCAGATTTAGAACATACCAGATTAGGAAACTCATTTGACTTTCTCTGCCGCCAGCTCCACCAAGTGAAAAGTAAACCGTCGCCGCAGGACATTGCTAATAGAAATTTTAAAAATGTACTCCCGAGCCGGGGTCTTGTTTTGAAAGCCCAGCTCCTCTCAAATAGCTCGCTCAGAGGTAACCGCAGGAGATTTCAGTGGGGCTAGCTGGGGAATGAAGGATTTGTGCCCATGGTGATGGAGACCAGCCACTGTAGGGCCAGATCCTGCCACTTGGACGCAGCATCAGCAGCAGGCAGTAGCTCCCCAACTCAATCAATAGGATTAGTCTGAGGAGTAATGTGCTTCTCCACAGGAGAAAGAACGAGCAAATGTGTCCCTCATATACATTCAGTGCGCACAATAGTTTACTTTACATATTAATATTTTTTTTCACATTATATATGAGATTAAATTTTGGGAATGGATAAACTATTTCACTTTTTTGATCCGAAAAAAATGCACAACACCATTGGGGAAAACAGATGGCAAATACAGATCAGAAATCATAAGGAATCCAGACTAATGCTGTCAAAGAAAACCAGCTCAGCCCCAGGAAACATTAGTGACGGAGCCTGTCTCTGTACCGATGAGCACCTACAGCCAAGAGCAGCCACGCCAGCTTTCAGCAGAGCAGCTCACACGCTCCACCATTGGCCTTGAAATCCCCACGGGGCAGCTCGAGCCGCTAAGCACGGCTTGCACCGAGGCTGGCAGGCACAAGCGTCGCCTCAGGACGCAGGCAAAGCCCTGGAAAGAAACAAATCTCCTCTCCCGCTTCCCTCTGGGGCTGGGAGTAATTGGCTGCAGTCATTTTCCAGCACACTCCCTCCCTTGTGCCAGCGCAGCTCTTTTGGCCAGCGAGCTGAGGGACAGAGCCAAGTCTCCACCTCTGCCATCCCGCTCGCTCCCGAGGGGAGCAGCCGGCTTGGCCGCCGGTTTCCCCGTGCCTGGCACCCCATGCACGGGGCTGGCAGCAATGGGCAAGCCAGGGTCGGGAACTCCTGCTGTTGTCTGCTGCCCTGCAGCCGCGTTCCAGCTGGCCACGCTTCGGCCTCAGACGGGGGCTCCTCACGACTTCCTGGCAGAGGCACCGTGGAAGGCATCAGAGGACTGGGGTTTCAGGTTAGAGGTCTCTCATATCTCACTGCCAAAGGGATTCACGCTTCTTTCCCTAGTTCTACATCCCTCTCGAGCGGTTCTTGCACTTGCTCTGGTTTTTCAGCTATTCCTGTACCTGAGGATGGAGCCGCTAAACCTGCTAGAGTGCCTATTCAGCTTATGTGACTATTTTGCTTTTTAAAACTTATTCTTTGCATTTTGGTGGCACCTCAATGCCTCAGGCAAGATGAGGGGTTGTTTCTGTTGGTCCTGCCAGCCTGGCCTCTCAACCGGTAGGTCTGGCCTGTTTCCTGCTTCTTCAGGACGGGGAAGGGCTCGTACAAGCTCTAACGCAGTGTAACTTCAGAGCCAAGACTGATCTAAGCAGGTCAGAAAAGCTGTCACTCAGTGTTCCCCTACTGACTGTGGGAATTAGTATCAAGTAGGCAAACATTTTATTAGCATAAAGCAGAAACGTCTGGTACTGAGAAAAGTTTTACAGAGAAATTCTTGGGTAAGGGTTGGTTACCGCCATGCAACAGAAAACCCAAGACCCTCCAATGCAAAAGACACTAAAATGAAATATCCGCGCCACTGCTCAGCTTCTGCTTTCTCCTAGGACTTGCCTGGTTACTTCTGCTGACTCTCCTCTGTCAGACATTATCAACTAGAAGTGTGCCTGCCTTCTGCAAGGGATGCACCACGTGCACACACCTCCCCCTCTCTCTCTCACACACACTGCCATTCACCTTCTCCCTAATCAAATCTCTGTGAAGACCATCCATCAGTCCCTATCATTTATCCTTCCCACACACACAAGCTCACAAAACAGAATTATTCTTGCTAACATTCATTTCATTAATGAGAAATCCCTGCTGGTTCGTCATCCAGTGGTACAAGTCTTTGCACTCACTGGCTGACATCTCTATCATCCTCCAAACTGCAGCTCTGGGGTACACTAACCTCTTACCGCCTGGTCTCCAAGCAGTGGGGAGGCACGTTTCTCAGGACCAAACCTAAATTTAAATCTCTTTCTTCTAATGCTCCTGGGTCTTCAGCATCTTTTTCTCCTGCATGGAACCTAAAATCAGCTATGATGCCTCATTGGTTAGCTAACTGCTTCTGTCCTTTGGGATTTTTCATACACTGTTGGTATAAGAGTCAGTGAAAAATATATCCATTAAATGCTTGGCCTCTGCTTGCCTGTTTCTTTTTCTGCAAAACTTGCAAAAAAAATTTATAAAGGAAGAAGAAAAAACCAAATTCATTCAAATGCAGTACTCAGTCAGTTAACCTGGGCTGAGGGAGGATTTTCACCCGATGCCTGAATCATTACAGGTGCCAGCTTGGCTCTCTCACAGCTGATAAGGACCAGGTATTGTCCATTAGATGCAGTGAGAGGAGCAGCAACGCAAACTCTTATACTGCAGGTCACCACAATTCCCAACTGGAGGGAAAAACATTAAAAGGTTGTAAATGGCTCTGAACCCCATTCATTCCCGGGTACGTCTTCTGAAATTTTCAAGGATGACAATGAAGATCCATCTTGGTGATTATTTTCATGACACTGTCACCCCTGCTGGACTTTGACCTCCAATTTATTTTACATCAGCTTCCAAGCAACCAGCCAACTGTGATCTCTGCCTCCCAGAGCCCAGATGAACTGGTGATTTAGAGGGAACGGGTTTTACATCATTACTAAGCTTGTGTTGCTGAGTCCTCTCCCACCCCCTCCCTAGCAGCTGGCTATACAAACCATCGACCCCTCTCAATGCATCTTCTCCTCTTTTGCTCACTCTAAAACCAATGGCTTTTGTTTGACTGATATGAGTCACTTTGGAGATCACGTATTTAACAACATACACTCCCTGCCTCTCCTTTTCCATTTCTGACCCCTTTAACAGCACCACCATAATCATGCTCTGCCTTCTTTGTACCTAGATGGCCAGAGTTCTTCGGCTCTCTTCCAAGCCTGTAACTGCCAAGGTCGTTGCACCACCTTTGCATCCCCACCCAGCAGTTAGGATGTGCGAAAGGATGGACGTGACTGAACCAGAGCTGTTTGGGGGTATTTCTTTCATGATGACGGCACAAATTCTTTGTGTTAACCTAGGGCAGACTGACATGCTGCCAGCCTGCTCCAGCTTCCCTAGGACAAGAAATACATACCAACAAAGAAACCTCAAAGCCCAAGCAGTCCTCATGCAACAAATTATCAGTTTCCACCTTTCATTTGCAAGAATCTCCTCCCTCTTTCACATTTATCAGCTTGTTTGCGTATATTCCTTTACCATTTCCTCAGCCCTCGAACAACTTTTTTGCATCATATGACTCCTCTCATACCACATGTTCACCCCAGTACCCAGCTTCTCCCCATAAATTCTCGTCAATTTTAAAAATGAATTAAAGAAACTGGACTTTGTTATCAACAAGGGCACATGGAAAGCCTTGCTCATCCTCAGCAAGGTCCCCTTCTGCTGTACGAAGCTGGCCTGCCCCCAGAGAAGTGCTGGGAAGGTGGTTACTGGTGAGGTCTTCAACTGCCTCACCTGAATTACGGATAGCAAACCTCCTGCTCTCAGCAGCAGAAATATTCTGAGCTCTTCTGACCAGCAGAGACCTTAGAGTCATTTGCAGCACTGCCACTGTACCCTTCCTGCCAGCAGATCACCTCCAGTGCCCGGTCGTTCTGCATCATGGTAACTGAGGAGAAGCTGGCACCCCCTCACCTTCGCACATCGTAACCAACGCTCAACCACTTTTGTGCCTTTCGCTATTTGAGCGCTTTGCAGCTCTCCTTTCCTCCTGCTCTGTCCTTATCTACTGTCTTAAGTGATATCTATCCTAAACTCCCTAGGATTCCCCATCAGTTTCCAGTGTTAATAATATTAAGTTCCTTCCTCCACCTCAAATTTTAATACTGCTTCTCTGCTTCCTGAACCACTGAATAATCTCTCTCATCTCTGTACAAATAACTCCTAGTCAAACCAAGGCTGATACCAGCTAACGGTGATCCTATATAGAAGCACAACAGAGGTTATGGCCAGAGCGGTCTGGAACTGAAAGGAATTCTGTCCTGAGATGGGAGAGGTGCAAAGTTTGAAAATACCCAACACTTCAAAGACTGAGATAAAGAAAAATACTGAGTAGAGCAGGGGAAAGAATAAAACCGTATGTTGAGTAAGGGAAAGGAATTTGATGAGTTTGCTGCCCGCCAAGAATGCGGTATCTGACACGACCCAGGCTGCCTTTATTCCTTTTACATTCCTGTATCTCACTTGGCACTGGAGTGTCTGGTTAAATAGGAAGGAACAGAGAAACTCCGGAAAACTGAAAAAAAATAATAATTCACCAGGCTTTGTGCATACCTGGCTACGGACTTTTATAGCCTTAATTAAGAGGATGCCTAGGAGTTTCAGGGAGGAGAAAATATTTCCTATAATGTCTGAAAGTAGAAGTTAACAAGCCTGCTGGGATCTTCTTAGCCCCTGCAGAGCTAAGACTTCAACATTATTAAATGTCTGTCGCATCTGAAGTATGGCACAACATAACTCAACACATAAGAGAAAGCGCAGGATGCTGAAACGGGGGATGACTTTAGATTATGTTGCAGAGTAATTCAATTTCAGGACAGATTTTTGCATGTGACTGAACGAAGATACCACTGTGGAAAACAAGAAACATATCCCAAAGAAGAGAAATGAGCAATGCAGCAGGCTGGGCTCTCAAAACAGCTAAAAGGTATCAAACGAAACCGCACGGTTCAAGACGTTGTGATTCGGTATGATCACTCAAAGTAGACAAGCTACCAAAAAACACAGGTACTAGAGAAGCAGAGAAACATTTTCCTTGGATAGTGGTACTCCTCAGAAGACACAGCATCTGCTGGTAATTCTTAATCACATAGTCAGTGACTCCGGAATTATTTGCAACCGAGGCCAAGTCCCAGGGACTTTCTGATGGTGACAGGAGTTACTTTCTTTCTTCTCCTAACTCACTTGGATACATCCAAAAAGCTTATCTTAAAGCCTTTCCCTACACAATCAGCAGCCGCTTCCCATTGTAACCAGCGATTGAAGGGATTCTGCTGTATTTGGTGCGACTTTAAGGCGCGCAGTCAAGGTTTGCCTGCTTAGAAATATTTCACCAACCCTAATCCTTAAAATATGTGGATGTTAAGAGTTGGAAGACTGCTAGTTTTCTTTTCACAGACACAAATTTTTAGGGTATTTGCAAAGGACCTTTTCTCAGTCATTGCTATGCATCAAATGTATGACACAGTGTACAAGTATCTATCTTATGTTTAATTTTCTGGAGTACATTTCTTTTAAAACCAAAGCCACAACACCAAGACATTGCACTTCAAAAGGGACCTCTTTCTGCCATCCTAATTCGCTCTCCAAGCAAGGTCTTCCCTGACTTCAGTAGAGGCATTAGGTGTCTACCTAAAGTACCCAAAAAACCCCAATAATATGAACGTACATGAACAAGCAGACAAAAATTGAGACTTACTGTTACACATCCCAAATTAGTGGTATATTACGTGATATTCGCCTATCTACCAGCTTAAATGAGCCTCCCTGTGTCAGTGAGGCATGATGTGTACAGCCCTCAAGATTTTGTTAAGAATTTCCAGAACTGTTAAGATTTTCCAAAAGTAGCTGGCATCGGAGTCCAAGTCATGATGGTTCTATGCACCTCTAACTGAAATACGTAGTCCAAAGTGACTTAGACTATTTTGAAAACAAATAAACAAACAAACAAATTACTTATTATGCTAATTACTGCNAAAGTAGCTGGCATCGGAGTCCAAGTCATGATGGTTCTATGCACCTCTAACTGAAATACGTAGTCCAAAGTGACTTAGACTATTTTGAAAACAAATAAACAAACAAACAAATTACTTATTATGCTAATTACTGCTCTACACAAAACCCTCGAAAGTTCATTTGTCATCTTTCTCACGACATACGCAACTTGTCCAGCCTAAATAATACACAGAGATTTCATTAGGCCACCTTAAAAAAACCCAGTCTGTTGTGACACTGAAATCCAACGTCCAGCACAGAATCTTGACACCCCAACTGTACAGCCTATATTAGTATTTAGAAAAATCTGCAAAAA
>WEIS01026343.1:0-16645 GCA_013389965.1 Todus mexicanus
CTTGTTAGTCTGCACAGCTCATGTAAGGCAAAATTTCTGTACTCACAAGAAAAGTCAAAGCTTATTGACAGAAGTTATAAAGTAGACTTAAGGCTTGCATGCTGAGTTGATATGGAAGAGTCACGTTAGCTGCATTTTCTTTAGTTTGCCAGGATTTGGCGTGTCTTTTAAATTGTAACCCTACCTTTCCTTGTTGTCTTAGTGTTTTCAGATTTGCAAAGAAAAACGACTTGGAAAGGACTATGCACTCCTGAATGTAAAAACACATTGAATTTAGGGGGGAGTGGAGGGTGAAGTTGGAAATTAGGTCAGATGTCAATCTGTTAAAACAAGGTTTAGGTTTTACTCTTATAAAAACAGCTTGTGCAGGTTTTGCAGTATATCTGTTATATAGGTGACTTCTTTTCTGTGCTTCTTGAATATTTTACATGCGTATAACTTCACAGGGGAATATGAATAATGTTATTGTGTCTCTTTAATGGCTGTCAGGTGAATTAGTCTTCCAATTAATAACATATCATTGGGAACCTGAAAATAAATTTAGGCAGATGTAGTCTGATTAACTCATATACCATTGAGTATGTGGTAGGTTATGAAAATTAGGACTGCTATGAAAATAGACGGATTTTGGTTCAAGAAATCTGCCTGTCCTGAACATGACTGTGTGATTGTTGCTTAAAGAGTATTGATCTTTGTGTTACATTAGAATTAATTTCCTTTTCAGACATCTGAGTATAAACCTGATATCTGAAACTTTTTAAACAAGTAAATAATGCTGATTTGGATGATAGTTTTCAGGGAGAAGTTGACAAAAAACAGAAAATGTAACAACACCCAAAAAGAAACCCAAACCAAAATGAAACCCTCCCACCCTCTCTGCAAAGCATAACCATACAATCATAATTAGAATTTAATATCATTTTGCAAGTTTTATTCTTTCCCGTTTCTTTGCAGTGTTCAAAAACTTCTTTTCATTTTATTTTTGGAAATGAAATATAGGAGTCATTCAAGACATTTTTCATTTCAAGTTTTGAGGATGATAAATAACAATTTACCAAAATGTTATGGAGGGAGAAATGAGGCTTAAAAAAAAGAAGTTAATCATATCAAGGCAGCTCAGTATGATGAGACAACGAATGACCAGCCTCCCTTTGGCAAACAAAACTGAATCATAGTGAGGAAATGAGGTTGCCAAGGCAGTGAAAAACAGAGCTAGAAACTTCTCTTCTAAGTCAAGTCACAAGTTGTGAGGCATTCATAGCCTATGGGAAATGGTGAGTCCATTGCGTGTTGCTCTTAATAGACAGGGTCTGCAGCCTCCCATCATTTCCTGGCAGAGAAGCCAGTGATGTCTTCTGTACAAAGGACGAACTGTGCCCTCGCCCCACAGGCTTCCACTAGTCATGGTTGAGGTGCATGAAATTTTGACTAACGCTGTGCAATGGCTCTTTTGTGGCTGCAGGGAGGATTTTCATTTCTTGGGGTATCAAGCCTGCTCTGTATAAGAGTGGCACAGTTACTCTGAGTGATGTAACTTTGTATGCACAAAGTACCTGATTTTTGAAGCTCTTGAAATTAGTAGAATATGCTATGTTGATGGTTTGTTCCATAGTACTACTTCCTTTCCATCATGCTAAAATGTAAATCCTGTTTAAAAACCTGCCTTATTTTTGATGTTCGCTATATTCAAGACTCCAGCTACTTACTATGATCTTTCTAGATGCTGGGCAAGGAGGAGTTTGAGGGCATGAGTTGGGTGAATGAGGGCTCTGCTCTTGACTGTGTCACTGACCTTCCAGGGGTGACAGTGGCAAATTACTGTCTCTATATGTCTCAGCTTCCTTGCTTACCGGACAGGAATAAGAAATAATACTTCTACAAAAATCACAATGCAATTAATAAAAGCTGTAATGTAAATATTTGGTAAATATTTTAGGAAGTTAGAGATATGACAAAGGATTGGTTAGATGTCATGTTGCGTAGGAAAATCTTAATTTCTTTCTGAACACAGTCAAATACCTCAGACCTGAAAAAAAAAATGTCAGTGCACGTGCCAACCTTTTTTGAGCTGTGCAAGTTCTTTTTGCACTAAACACCTTCTTGAAACACCCTTTCGGTGAGCTCTGTGTAGCAGTATTTGAGATCTGGAAGGAGAAGAATGCCACAAAGTTATCCATGGAGCAGCTCTAATTCTCTGGCACCTCTTGTTTTGGTGTGACTCCTGCTTTTGTGGATGGGGACACTGCCAGGCTCTGTGTCCTGTAGCTAGCCCTGCCTCCGTTTCTTCAGGAGCTGCAACTGCAAAGCACGCGCCCAGAGTACACAGAGAGGTCTTCAGCTGTTTTGAGTAGGTCTTTTCACTTGTTCCCCTTTCCATGCAGGGCTGCTTTCCAGATCCTCTCTCAAGAAATGATTGCATCCTGGAACTAGAAGGTAATTGCTTTTTGGACACCACTGAAGTGTACCAGCCCTTATTTCCTGACTTTTATCACTGCTGTCTTTGATGGTGATAGAATACCCGTGGTCACTGGTATTCCTACTGTTTTGCTTTCTGAAGGTAAGGTTAGACATTCGCTATGAGAATGGCAGCAGTGGTGGAAAAGGTTAATGTGTATGGGTAGACTATCAGCAAGGGGAGAGGGAGCAGTAGTTAACTGAAAGCAGTTAAATGCCTCTTTGGATCTCTGTGCAGAATTGTCTTATTGTTCCCTAACCTGCTTCACTCATAATCACCTAAGCTAGAAAAGGCCTTGTATTTAAACTCATTACTTGAATAAATAAGGCTGACTTCAAGTGAAGTGGACTAGAGAGTTGGTCCCATGAACAGGTGTGCTGGCTGACCTGAGGGATGGGTACCTCTTGCCCTCCCCTCCCTGGAGGCAGAGGGAAGTATTTAGGTGTGCTTAACCTTTCCTGCCACAGTTACTTCTGGAAAAAGGTGTTAGGAAAGGTTAGATGCTGAAGATAAAGTTGGCAAGCCTGTACTGTCCAATAGAACACCTGCTGCTGGAGCTGAGCTAATAAGCACGAGGGTGAAATATTCCACTCACAAGGTGAGTTAATAAGGAAATTGGGACCCAAAGAGAAGTGTATCCATTTAACATGACTCTGAGAATTAAATAGTCTTGACTGAAATAATTCTCTTACTTATGCCTCAATTTCATTTTTTTGGATGAAAAATGAAGCACTTTGAATGAAGCAAATAAGAAATGCTAATATTGAAGACAAATAACATTTTTGTTCTCAACCCTTGTGCATATTTCATGCCTCCTTTTGCTACTGGAATATCTTAACATGTGTTGTTTCGTTATGCTTTTCACCGTACAAATTTGCTAGTAGTTTTATTTTCTTTCATCCTTCATACTTTTAAAAATCTTTTTATGTGGGCTGAATATGTCTTCATTGGTTAAAATAAGTATGTTCTTAAGCATTAAAGTAAAGCATGTCCAACATGACCCCGAATGCCAGTAACTTGTTGGCAGAAACTGTGACAATATATATTGCCTGAGGAGACACTCTCATTAACAATTTGTTTCTTTCCTGCAAATAGATAAAATTTTTAGGAATCCAATTAGATCTGATGCTTTTTTCCTTTCCAACTAATTTTTGTAACTGATATAAACCAAAATGAATTATGACTTTTTCAAAATCCCACACTTTCACAAAGTTAAAATAGGCTTGAAGAACAAATTAGTGCACTGCAAAAATTAATACATGCGAAGTAATGTAAGCACATGGCACTTTTAATTTTTCAATGGCCTGGGGGTACTGTTATCTGGTCTTTTCTGGGAAATCACTCATCATGTTGCTATCGGGGAAAGAGAGAGCTGCAGCCCCCTTTCTGGGAGCAATCCAATGCAGTATGGATATTAATTAAATTTATTAAACAAATAACACAGCGACTCAGGGAAGCAGGGGTCCATCTGCCAGCTCTGTAGATTGATCTCTGCAGAGACGCGAGTTGAATGGTAGTTAAAGCTAAGTTGCAGAGCTCAGCAGATGGGCTCTTGTCTCTAGTGGGGGGAGATTTGGTGGCGGTCCAACAGCTTTTTTCCCCCTCCAGGTTTTTGTTCCTTGCAACTGTGATTGAAGAAGCACTTCTCTGCCTTTTCTCAGCCTTGCCCCCCCTTTTGTTTATCTGAGCAATGTTTAAGTCTGAGTGATTTGTTAGAGAGGCAAGTCCCGGCTGATCTCATTTTGTGTATGTGATGTAAACCTCAAGCAGAAAATAATTAGGAAAATGTAATCCCATTGACTTTACACCCCACTTGTGTACACTGCTACATCTCTGCCTGGTGCCTTGGAAAAGGGAAAGTCTAGTAGCAGCACTGTACTTACTATTCAAAATCACTGCCCATCATGCATATATTCTTAAGAAAACCTTTGTTGGAATCTTGTGTACACAGTATGAAATTATTTCTGCCTGTAGGTTTAGGCTGTGGTGGTGTTCTTTTGATCTCACTTTATTGTTTAGTGTTGTATTCTCTGGCTCTTAAAAATCTGCGTCTTTTGAATCCCTCTGCAATCTTCCTGTGAACTCATGTCAGGCAAACACTGATCTAATGAATTGTTTGGTGTAAGCGGGCTACCTAAAACCTATGATGTTGTCTATTGTGGATTAAAATCCTTATAATTAATTATGCAATTAAGCCCTTTATTTATTATATATTTGCTGGTAGGTAGGTCTTTAATCAAGTGTTGAGTGTGATGGGTAATATCTGCTGCTGGAGACCAGTCATAATGCCACTTACATCCTTGGCAAAACTCCCACAGACTGTAGTGGGAGCAAGACTGGCCCTTAATGCTGCAGGGAATCCTGCTGGCTGTGGTTCAGAAAGCCTTCCGAGAAGGTTTTGTAATATCTAATCAGAGTTTGACTATTCCTCATTGAGGGCTTGCAATGGGAAAATCGTAACCATACCAAAGTCACTGCTCTAGGACAGCAAGCAATAATAAAGGGGCGATGAGCTACATCAGGGGGTTCTGCTACATGTCATTAAAATATTGCATTTGTCTTTCCTGGCTGAGGAAAAAAACAGGCAAAATGGCTTCTGAAGTTGGTGGGAATTTTGACGAAAACAAGGCCTCTGGGATCTGGCTCTAATAATATGTGTTTTATAGAGTAAACAAGGGAGAAATATTTCCTGAATGATAGTTCGTGCTTTTTTAGCTCTCAATCTTTCCTCTGAACTGATTCTCGCCCCTTCCCCCACTCCCCCCATATTTCTTGGATCAGCCTTGGTTGGAAGAACAATATCAGTGTTTAACTCCAGACATTAATATTAGGTAGGCTCTACGCGGAGGAAAAAAAAATAGTTTTGCTTCTATGAGTTCACTGTGTTTTACTATGGGTATGTTTTCAGTTTTAGACCATGCTGACATTGGTATCATGATGTTTCAGTTACTATGGTAAATGCTAGAATTAGTTGGGTTTTTATTAATGCTCTGATGAGCAGTATTCTGAATTTGAGAAGACATTACTATACCTTTGTTCTCTTAGTATTTTAAACTGACCCATTTTACTGTAGAGAGGAGACTATTTCTTTCTGAGAAATTCTTGTTTACCAGGAAGTAATAGGTGAACTAGTCATTCATTTATCTGGCTTGTTGGAGGTGAGATGCCTCCTATATTTGTATTTATAGACTATTTAGCATAACCTATCTGTTTTTTTATACCAGGGCTAATTTTGCTCTCTAATTTAAGTAGCTATCCAATTACTTAAATGAAGACTACGTGTTGTTCTTGAAATTATTGTTAGGTGTGTTTTTTAATTTCCTGGAAGCACATCCTGTGTTTAACTTAAGTTACTTTTAGAAAAAACAACTAGCTATCTCACTGCATTCTTTAGGGTAGATATAACATAGCAAAAATTATATAAATTCCCACAAACTAGAAGAGGGAGGAAGTTAAGGAAGATATGCAAATTGCTTGCAGTGCTTAACACCATGTTGCTCGAAATCATGTTTTTGAAATGAATTCTGCATGTTGTAGGAGCAAGCAGACTAATGGAGGGGTACAGTCATGTTAAATGAATATATTTTGCCTGAAGTATTTTGTGTTATTACTTTTACTAGTGGTGCTTAACTCCAGTATTCTTGAATGAAGAGAACTTCCATCAGTGAGACCTCTCTGACAGAGACCAAAGCACCAGCTACACACAAAGTTTTGCTCTCAAACAGTCTCAGCAGGGTGTTGTAGAAGCAAGAGGCCTCTCAAAGTAGGCAGATGTCATAAGCAGAGCAATTGTACATAGCAACAATGCTTGTGATTATTGCGAGCTATTCCTCAGGCCTAGGTACTTCTAGATTCCCTTGTGCTTTTATTTTTGTATTCCCTGCCCTCCCGTGAATCTTGTGTGTATCTAATTTAGGGAGGGTAAAAAGCCTCTACTGGTTACTAAGAAGAGGCTTTCTTAGAGGGTCTCCCAGTGTCTCTTATTAAAAACCTCCAATAGGGTCATATCTGAAAATGTACAGCACCTAAACACTGCAATAGCAAACACAATAGCATAAGATGGTGCATCATTTCTTATTTTGAAGCTTTACCTGGACAGAGTTGGTTTGCAATGGAAAGCTAATGTATCGATTTGCTACAGTTAGCTATCTCTTTTTGTCCTACTTGAAACACTATTGATTCATTATGTGATTACCAGTAAATGTGGAGAAATTTAGGAACTCGTGAGCTTGGAAGTAGCCCAGACATGTCTTGTAAAATATATTAAGAATGATGATTTTTGCATTAATGTGAATAGTCTCTAATAACATGATGTATGTTTAAAGAGGTCTTTGGCTTTATAATGCCAAGCGAAGTACACTTAGCTCTTTAATAGCACTTTTGAGTTGCATGCTTTTAATGTTGACAGCTATATTTAGTACATTTGATATTCCATAGGGTGTTCTTAGAAAAAACGAACACGTCTGATGCAACAAACCCATTCTCCATGTTCAATTAGCAACAATACTGCTCAGTGGAGGTTAGAACAGATAAGTTCTTAGATGTTACTGTGAATATGTGTATCAGTGCTTAGGGACAGCAGATCACTCTATTTAACTTTGAACTATCTGACTTTTACTAGTCGCTGTCTTTTAATATTAATAGGACATTCCATTTTGGCTTTGTATATTTCAGAAAAGATAAAGAATTTCAGGCTTTAATGTAGTGAAATGAGTTCCAAGTTAATGTAGGTACCAGATACTTAATTGTTCTAGCAGATAAGTTACTGAGCATGTGGCTTAAGTCTATTTGGGTAATTCATATGTTGGTGTAGGTATTAGCATTTTGGAAATGTATGCAGCTAACCAGATAAACAAGGACTTAGGAAAAACACATTGGCCATTGGCAGGTATATCATTGGAAATCACCTGTGCTCTTAATTGCTGTTAATTTTGCAGTACTGGGATTCCACTAAATACACTTAAACCCAACAAAATAATTAGTATCTGTTTGGATTTGCATGTATGCAGTGGCATTTATCAGAACTCTAAGATTATTTTTTTTTAATTTTGTGGCATTGTTGAGTCTTGGAGACTAGGTTTCTGATTTTTGGACCACTTCAGTCTGTCAGAAACATGCAAGGTTGACCAATGCAAGCATTTAATACCTTGAGGGTTACTCACAATTATGCAGCAAGTCCCATTGCCCTCTGAAGCAAGGATACAGTTCCTGTGGGCTGCTGCAGGTTCACAGTTTTGCCTGGCAGCTTGCAACTCAGCCCTCCTCTCAGATCCTCTGCAGACTGCCAAGCTGTGCTCTGCAGCTCTGAGGCTCCCAAAGCATCGCTTCAAGGTTTAGGTCACTCTGAACTCTCCCTTGCCTTTCTGCTAGTCCAATGTCTCTATGAAAGCATTGCATCTCAAATTTACCACTTATCTCTGAACCAAACAGATTTTAAACAAATCTTTACTCTGTTTCACTTCAGCAAGGTTCAATTTTAGCATTTATAGTTAGAAATTAAAATACAATAATAAGATACAAAGAATTTGAAATAATTTTTGACAATATCCATTAGTCTTCAGGCTTTCAGTATGATGCACACTTCGGGAAGGAGATGAACAATGGGGTTTAATCCAGTTTTCATGCAGTCACCCTATATTCTGTAAGCAACCAGATCAGTTTCAGAGAAGTCTTTCCCTTCCTGTCTGTGGTGTGTTAAATTTGGCTTCTGTACAATGCAAGTGCAATCCTAATTACTCACAATGCATCGTGTTTATTATCCTCTAGCCAACTAGAGATGGCAGTAGCATCCATGAGGGATGATATCTAAGTGTGTGTGCACCCTAAATCAAAAGTGGTACTTCATAACTCAAACTTTAACTGTAGACTGGATTAACCAACTGTGCGTGCACCTTCAGTCAAGAAAACTGTGTGGCAGCTCTACACTGTTGAGCACAGTTTCCTTAGCCTTCCCTTGCTGCAGCTTCAGACGGCTGACCTGAGCTGCTTGTGCAATCTTCAAGGTGTGCTAGTAGTGGCTTTCGATGTGGCAAAGCTCATGTAGAGCTACGTCATCTTTATTTTCCTTGTGCTTGATCATGTCGAGTCTAAGTTATTAGTTTCAGTGAGAACTTGGCTGTTCTCATATTTTCACAACTTGCGGGAGCAAGATTTGGTTACATTTCAGATGACATAGGATCAATGCATTGTGTCATTAAAGCTGCAGTGGAGGCATCCTTTTCTGAAGAAAATTTCGTTTTGGAGTAGGCATTGTTTTTGTGATTCTGCTGTCAGATTCACTATTCTCAAGTTCTGGGATCTTGTCAGTCTGTGCAGTTTCAATAATCAAATATGTATTGTGTTTTCCACATGCAAACAGGCTGTTGATCAGGGGGATATAGAGTGAAAAGATCACAACCAACACTCATATACTGTTTGTACAAATTGTTGAAGCCATCTCAGCAGAGGGAGTCTGGTTCTCTTCTCCGTGCTCGGTTCTGTTCCAAGCAGGCACCAGTAAGCGGTTTCTTTCTTGAGTGGCTGGGGAGCAAAGAAGTTGAAAAAACAAGGACTGGACTGTGCTTGATGGTAACTGGGACCGTTCTCTCCTATGTTAATGTCAATTGCTATGAAAATATTTTTTGGACAAAATACCAGTGAGATCCTTGTTGTATGTATGCGTATATGTACATATGTATATATACATGATGCGTGCGTGTGTCTGTGTATAAAAATATATGTGCACACACAGAGAAGCTTGATCTGCTGTGTGGTTTGGATGAAAGCAGAGCTCAGATTTGGATGTCTGTGAGTCCCAAACGAGCTTCAAGACTGAAGATGTAGAAAGAGTGATGGTAAGCAACAGATTGGGGAAGACCAGTTCTCCCTCTGATTGATTGATTTAAGATTAGATGTTTTGCATTTAGATATTGGGGAGGAGGTGGAGGAGGTGACTTTTGAAAGAATGTTCACTCTGTTGTAGTTAAGTTTTATCTGTTCCGTAACCTTCTGTTTCCAAACCCTTTAGTTTTACTGTAAGTTGTTCAATGTCTCAAACAGACTGAGGTTACTGTCTCAGAAAGACTGAGTCTTACATAGACTGATGGAGATTGTGGTTTAGAATTCTTTTTAAATCACCTTTTTCACTTCCTTTTTTTGTCTTTGTGTTCATTTGTGTTGCACACACAGACTGAATGAATGCTTCCTACCCAGTGCAGGGCTCTTCTGCAGCCTTTAGCTGTCTGGGCTACAACTTACATACTGAAGATGCTGAAGTCATTAGAGTTGTGTCCAGATAGGCCAAACTACCATTGTCATATTTCTAGAACGAGGTCTGAAGTAGAAATTCCTTTTACTCTCATTTCCTTTATTTAATGAGGCATTACCTTCAGGGAAAAATCCATCTGCCACAATTTTTGCCTGACTTCCATATATCATTCAATTTAAGAAAATGGGAAGTGTTCCAGTAGTTTCTGAGATGTAGAAATTCAGACATTCAGGCCTCTTTTTCTGTAAGCACAGTCTATGTGTTGCCCAACTTTTTGGGAAAAATATAAATGCTGTAAAGTGAATAATTCAAACCAGATTTGCATGTTAATCTGTTTTTAAATGAGTTTTCTCGTGTCATAGATCTATGCATAATTCTCTGGAGGTTTCAAGCAAGACTGAACGGGGTCAGATTGGCTTGTATATTTTCTCTAAATAGGATGGAAATAAAATCTAGTAGTGGATTGGTTATATTAATCATATGACTGCTGAACTGGAGCCATTATTGGGCTCTTGAAGGCCTGTAAAGTAATTTGTAGATTGCTGTAGGATCAGCCACGCCAGGGTACCCACTCAAAGACGTTTACATATAGTATTGAAGTCCTCACAGCCTTTCTCCCATTATGAAAAACATGCAGTATTCATATTCATGTACTTGGAGAAAAGTGGGACAATTAATCTTAAATATATGTATAATTTAAAGGTATGCAACTGAAGACCTGTGATATCTTTGCCTAAATTCTATTCTTCACACTGTATGAACCCATACAGTTTGTTTTAATGATAGTTAAATAAAAATGTTATCTGTAAAAGGTTTGACTTGATTAGTGATCCTTACCCTTGGACTTAAGTGATTAGCGGCGGGTCTTGGCTGCTACTTTGAAGCAAGCAGCACATATCATGGTGTGGCTACTGTTTTTCTGAAAAGGTGAATTGAATACTTTTCCTGCGGAGAGGGCTCATGTACAGACGTGCTGGCTAGTCCGTACTGTCCCAAATGCTTTGGAGAAACCTTCCTCTGCTTCGCTCTTTCTCCCTGCTCTAGTTCTAATGTATGAATTCAGTGGAGCTCAAGGTCTGTGCCTCTGTCAGTTGCTAAGGTAGATGTTTAACATATATTTCTATGCAACTTAAAGTAGGGAGACGTTTGGGGAGATTGCTCCCAAGTTCCTGAAATTGCGTGTGCAGAAAAGTTTCTAAGCCTTAATATTCAACACAACTGTAAACTATTTAAATCTGTCACTGTGACAGGTGAGCAGCTTCTATCTGTCTTTGAAATTAAATCAAAATTGATTGGGCAAAATTGTATTGAAGGCTTATTTATGTGATCATGAGTTAACTTTCAGGGATGTTAAAGCTGTATTTTCCTTGGCGAAAGAAACACTTCATGTAAGAAACTTCACTGCTTTGGTTTTGTGTTTTGAGTCATTGCAGTGTGATTAACACAATGCTCAGTTAAATGCTACATAGGTACATCTTTTTTTCTGTTTATGACAGAATAATGGTTAATTATCACCTATCAAAAAGATGAATACTCTTTATTAAATTAAAGAAAACATTAAAAAACTCTACTGTTTCAGCTTGTGAATAAATTTATCGAAACAAATGTGTATTTGCAGATTCTCGAAACTTCTGTTTTCTTGCAGGATTTCTGTTTTTAGAAGTGGAACATAGTTCTCTCAGGAAGGGAAAAAGCAAAGCCATGGATCTGTTTCCCAGCCTCTATTTCTAGGTTCTTGAGGGCTGCATAGCAGGCTTTTTCATTCCATTAGGGGAAAAGCTCAAACTGTGCTAGCATGCAGCACTATAGTCCAACAGCTTCTACCAGCTCAGGTGTTTTTAGCTACTCTTTATTAAATAGCCCTATTGCCCTTGCAGCACATGTCTATCAAAACTGCCTACTACTCTTCAGACACATGCAGTTTTTTTCTTTCTTTAGTACAGCGATGTGTCCACATGGGTGGACATTAGTGTATACGTGACCTGTAAGAAGAATTGATGGATGTAAATTGCTTTAAAGTGATTGTGGTAAATATGCTAATTTTAAAATATTGCCCCTTTTAAAATCCCACCTGGAGTTCTAATCTATTTTTAATGGTAAAGAATGAAATGCAAGTTCTGTCCTTGCAGGTGACTTGATTACTCATGTATTTTATATTAAAAAAACCCCAAACCAACAATAACCTAACAAAACTCAATTCCCAATGAGGAAACCACATGCACTGGAGTTATCATGGAATGCAAGGTTCTGATTTAGAGTTGAATTCCAAAAATTGGGGGAATTGGATCTAGACTTGTATATCAACTCCTCTCCTTTCAAATCTTAAATCACCACCTGCCCCTCGACTGTATTGGATTTTGTGAATATAAATGGTCATTGCCTATCTGAAATCTTTCCAGTGTAGGTGAAGAAGCTTTTAAAGTAATTGGTCAGAGCCCAGGCTTTAATTTACGTTTATATTGATGATTTGGTTTGTACGACTTTCTGGGTTTTTTTGAACCTGCATCAAACCGAGTGTCCCGTGTTCACCTCCAAGTGTACACTGTGATTCACAAAAGGTAGATGTGCCAAACAAAGGAATTTCTGCCCTGAAGCATGTCAGCTCTAAAGAGGCATGAGCAGTCGAACAGAACAATTGCAGCATGGCCAGTAGGCATTGCATCTGGAGTGCTTTGTGGAGCAGATGTGGTTTTCAGGTTTCTTTTTTTTTTTTCTTTGTTTGGTTGAGGTTTTCTGTTTTGAGTAGAGGAGGAGGAGAAGGAAACTGGGACACTGGTTTGCACTACATGCCTATACTCTCTCTAATCTGCTTTTTCAGCTTTTTACTTCTGTTATACCTGCCAGGGGTAAGAGTTGATCTGAAAAAAAAAACCAACCCAGGAAGATATACAGCAAAAAGTTTTTTGTGTGTGTTGTATTGATAGATCTTGCTAAGGTATGGCCACAAACACTCAAATTGTCATAGTGTGTGTGTGGATCTTTGCTACACCCAGGGCAGTTTAGGCGTTTTTAAAGAGGTATCTGGCATATGGCACTCAGTGCAGACAAGCCAGCCAGTGGTTGCACAAGATTTAGGAACCAAAGTTGAAGTGAATGACTTAGTTTGCTGTAGAGCAATTCTGATTTTCATTTTTTTCACTGTGAAGAAGAGTGGTTACATCACTTACTGAGATCAACACAAAATCTGAGGGGAGGTTACTGTGTATTCTGCATCTGTCACTAGAGGCTAAAGATAAACCCTTTTCTTCTGTGGTCTTGCTGAGAGAAGCTAGCTGTGCAAACTATGCACAAATTATCAGTTGTCAGGGAGATGGCTGGTGCATTTGCAGAGAGTAATGAAGTCCTTGCTGTGTACCAATGACAGACATAGTTTTTCTGGTAGTACACTAGTAGTAATGGCAGGAAAGTTTGTTCAGGCCTCACCTGCATATCACAAGTAGAATTTGGTTTTGGTTTTGACTGATTTGAGTTCATAAGAGTAAGGAGACAGTTGGAGAAGATATGTGTCTGTTAGATACAAACCTTTGGCTTCGTCAGATGCAAATGTGAAAATATTCCTGTGAAGAGACATAACTAAGGCATGAAGAGTTCACTGACTCAGGGGAGCGTCAGGCAGGAGCATGAAGGCTGCAACTTTTTTTATACACATGCATGGCCAGACCATGATAGGAGTGGAGGCCTCAGGCTGCGAGAGGACGTGTGGCCAGCCTTGCAGATACCGCTGCAGCATTCTCCATCTGCACAGAAGGTAGAGCCGTGCTTCTACTCTAGGGGGCTGGTGAGAAGAGGGAGCAAGGGATGCTGCTTCCTCTTACAGATGGATTGCAAAGGAGGAGCATAAGGAGAGGAGGTAAGCACTGAGCTCCTCAAACTATTGGTGAGTGAAATGTGTTCCCAGGAAATCAGGCTTCATTTTCTTCTTTTTTGTCAGAGGGATTAACTTGTCTCATTTCTACCGTTCTTTGCCATTGTTATGTTTTAATTAGCTTGTTGGGACCTTCCCTACCACAAGAGTTTGGATGGGCTACGTACAAGAAATTACAATGCTGACAGGATCAGAGAGGAGTCCATGAGTGAGTGTGATGTAGAATGCTTAGGGTCAGCACCTTTGAGGGTCTACTAGTTATGCTCCTAGGACCATTTGTTGTCGTATACAATGACTTTCAAATACACAGGAGGGCCCTTGCATGCCTGGAACAGGCCCTTGCATCTGGATCCAGTGTGGTTTAGGAAGGAGCAGAGGCTCTGTGTTGCCCAGCTTTGATAAGATCAGAGTAACCAAGAGCATCCTTGGGAAAACTATACAACCACCAGGGAGCTGTAGCTGCCTCAGGGTTGGGTGGCAATTGCAATGGAATTTTTGAGAGAGCAATTTTGGGCTTAGCTGCAATTCTGCCTAAGTGTCTTACTGGGGCTCATCCTCAAATCTGTAGTGTGCTGTCAGTTTTAACATGTTTTTCAATTAGATTTAAATAACGTATTAATAATTCACCTTTCCAGTTAGAGCCCCTTCCTAAGAATGGAGCTTCCTAACCTTTCATACTGACTGTATCTTGCTCCTAAAGTGAAAAGATATATATGAAGTTCCAATCATTTTGACATGTGTAAGGGGTTAAGTCATTCTTGAACAGTTTATCACTCATCAATTGTAATTAAATATGTTTATATTAAATTATGTGCTGTAATTAATGTAAAATCTTTTAGCCTGTGCTGTTATTAGAACCAGATGCTGAAGTATCAACAATATTTCAACATGACTGTGCTGCCTTGCCAGCTGTCTAACTGTAATTACTTTAATCTCAGCTTGTTATCTAATTATCACCTTTGTAAAGGGAAAAGTACTCTCTAATGCGTACTGATTGTTTCAGATGATGATGAAGAGCGTGAAACAGCTGTCAGATATCTTAGCCATGCTTATCTGGATTAGAAAACTTATTGGGAGGCCTACTTTGCTTCAAACCTTCCTGACAGAAAAGGGGACAATGGGAAAGAGGGTTTTTTTCACCTTGTTTACCCTAGAAATATGATTCCAGTAATCAGTGGAGACAATAGAAATGGATGAAACAAGGTAAGCAATTACTGTTCCCAGGAAAAAATAGCAAGACGACGATACACCACAAAGCGCGAAGGATGTATCAATTTTATAGTGGACTGTTGTCTTTTTAAAACTTGTGTTTTCATTGCTGCTGGAGAATTACTCAATTTAGATACATGGGTTGTGCTGAAATGTGGTGGCAAAGTTTGTGTAGTTAATGTGTTATGTATAGCACACCTGTATAGATAACCACTTCCTGGAGAATCTTGAGTGTTTTAAGCACTGAACAAATTACACTAGGAATTGTACTATTTGCAGTTCTCTTTGGGGACCTAATGTTGGAGTCATTTTACAGAGTACTTGAATACTTTTAAGAACAAGACATGAACTCTGCATCTAAATAAAAATCAGCAAAAGAGAGGAAGAATACTAAAAGGAAAAAAAATAATGGATTAGTTGATCAGTAAAATTTAATGAAGGGTGAACTTTTGCCTAAAATTCTGATTTTTTTTCTTAAACTTTTTCCACTTGTATTTTTCTGTCCCCCACCTCCAAGCGGTGCTGACAGTGATGCTAGTACAAGACTTTTCCTGGAACAGTCTGGATATTTTTCAACTGAGGTATTTTATTTAGTGGCAGTAATATAATGGGTAAGAAATAAAGCAATTTCATAATCATGTCTTTATAGCAGTTGTAGCTTTTAAAAATGGAGCGTTAGTAAGGCTTCTTTTGATAGAAATATATCATTGTTAATGCTGGCATGATTTGAATGTTGCTGAAATATGTGAAAGTAGCTGTGTCTTCTCTTTCCCTGACACTCTATACTATAGCAATTTGTCACTCTATTAACTCTACTAAGAATAAAGATATGTTGGGTTTTTTTCTGAGGGGAGATGCTTTTTTTGTGTGCTCTTTCTCAGTTTGGTATCAGGACATCACTTACTAGTTATACCAAAAACATTTTTCTACTACTGAATAATGACGCTTTGTGTGCCTCTTCAGGGAGAAGGGATGAGCTCCAATGAGACAGTGAAACATTGTTTGGGAGCTGCTGAGTACTTTCAGCTTTTTGAAGGCTCTGGTATAAGGAACTTTTTTGGACTGGCATACAGGGGCTGTAGGAGTAACCAGGTTTCAAGATGTGCTTTATTGGCCAAATATTTAAACAGCTGTTTTTTTTCACCTCTTCCATCTCAGGTTGTCCATACAACTCTAGCCTGGCTTGTATGTAAAACATGGTTTGGGGCAGCAAAAGGCTTCAGTGTTTGTCTTCCTAACTGAATAAAAATGGACTGTAGCATGGGGCTCTCTTGCTTATCTCTTACATTCTCAGCAAAATAACCAGAGTTGCAAAACCTTTTGGTTTCTCCTAAGTGCTGACAGGATTGAAAGGATTCATAACAAAAGCAGACTGAGGCAGCACAGTTGTCCTGAAAGGTGCTCTCAGCTGGCAGGAGAGGAACCTGCTGCTAGGACTTCAGGGCAATTGTTTTTGTTGTGTATGCAAAATGATGGGCCCATGCAAATGAGTAGGAATGAATTTGACTATAGATAGAATTCCAATGTCGTGTATTGTACCATTGAATGCTCAAATTAAATATACTCTAACACTTAATTTTTTAAAAAATCACACTCTTTAAGTAGATCCATGTCTCTAGCGCTTCATCCGAGGATGTCAGAGTACATTGTAAAGGAGAGTTAGTCATACTTTATCAGTTAAGACGCATCTGAAGTACAGATGAATACTGAGTTGTACTGACTTGATGGCAGAGGCAGAAATGGAGCAGAATCTGGCATTACCCATTGTCAATTCTCTTAAATACACTAACAATAATCCAGTTGCTTTTGATTTGCTCTTCTAAGGTTTCATGATTTACTGTAGATTTATTGTAGGAAATATTAGGAATCC
>WEIS01026352.1:1886-22171 GCA_013389965.1 Todus mexicanus
AGCCCACCTATGGGGCCTGACCGGACGGTCCGGGTCAGGCCCATCCCCTCGAAGCGGCTGCCGGGGCTCGCCGTGTGCCGCGCCGGAGCTGCTCGCCAGGCGTGGGGGGCACCCGCCCCGGGGCGTCTGCTGGGCCCCCGCTCGGCCGCCGTTTGGTCCAGCATCCAGGGATCGCCCTGCTTTCAAAAGCTTGCGAGAGAGACAGAGAGAGAGAGGCGTTAGCCCGAGCAGCGATGTCTCCACCGAGGGGACCCCGCCAAGCAGCAGCGCCGGCCCAAGTGAACCGGCGTCGGCGAGCCAAGAAGCTCTGCCGGCGGAGCAGCTGCCGCCGCCCCCGCGCTGGACGGGCTCCCGGAGCTGAGCTTGGGCCGCCCAAACCTTCCCTGCAAACCTGGGGCCTGCACCAGCATCCATGTGGCATCGGCCCACGCAGCACCGCCGAGAGCGGGGAACAAGGCCAAGCCCCCGCACCTTGGCTTGAGGCCGGTGCTCGGGGGTGAGGATGGGGACGAGTGGCTCAGCACGAAGGGACGGGGCTGCACCGTGTCCTTCTCGCCCTGGGGACCAGGAGTGTGGCAGGGCAGGGCTCAGTGGGTGCTGGGGGGACAGTGGGAGCCCTGGGGATGGCACGGCAGAGGGGACTGGTGCGACAGAGGGGATCGGTGTGAGGCTGTGCCCTGGACGCTCACCGTTATACTCAGAGTCCGGCGCCGCGTGCTGAATTCATTGGCTTCTTCATAGGTTTTTCCACTGCAACGACTCGATCTCCAACTCGCTTCCCAAACTCCTGCAGCGAGAAGGAACAGGACAGAGCGGGAGGGTGTCAGGCGTGGCTGGGGCAGGGAGAGCCCGCGGTGCAGCACCCGGCGCTGGCTGCGCTCACCTTGTGCCGTTCTCTCACCAGAACGAAGTGAACTTCTTGCCAAAAGCCGACACCGCTGCGGAGAAACCGAGAGAGGTGTCAGCACCGTGCAGCCACCCCAGCCCTCCGCCTCCCCAAACTGGAGGGCCACCAAGTCCCACTGTCTGCACCCACCCACCCCCGTGGCACCCGACGCCATCGTGGTGCAGGAGAGCGTCACGGCCCCGTGCCCACCCCGGGAGCAGCCCTCACCTTCAGTCAGTTTGCCTGCTTGTTCCGCTGCCCCCCCCGGCAGGATTTTGGAGAAGACGCTCTCTCCTTCCCCTGCGGGCTGTCCCGTGGTCATGCCGGCGGGACCACGCGGCCCGGCCGCCCTCGGACCGGCTTTGCTGTCTGCTGGGGGACAAACGAAGCCACTGTTAGCAGGGGACAGGCCCGAGGGTACCAGGCAGCTGGCATGGGGAGGTGGCACCGTGGCACCGGGCCCACTGACCTGCTGCTCCCAGGGGCTGCGCCGCAGGCGCTCTCCCCGGCTGCTGTGGCACTTTTGCTGCGGGTTTGGATGCCTCCGCCGGCTCTGCCTTCGGCTGGAACGGGAGAAACAGCTCTCAGGGCTCACCCTCCCAGCAGAGCATCCTCCAGGGGTGACCTGAGCTGGGAGGTGACACTGAAACTGCCCAAACACAGCACCACAGCCCCAAAAAAGGCAGCCAGGGAGCCAGGGCACAGGCACAGAATCATAGGATTGTTAAGGTTGGAAGAGACCCTTTAGGTCATCAAATTCAACTGTTAACCCAGCACTGCCAGGTCACCATTACCCCGTGTCCCTCAGCACCACAGCTACACAGCTTGGAAACCCCTCCAGGGATCATGGGCACTCCACCCCTGCCCTGGGCAGCCTGGACCAGGCCTGGACAACCCATGCAGGGAAGAAATTGTTCCTCAGCTCCAACCTAAACCTCCTCGGTGCAACTTGAGGCTGTGTCCTCTTGCTCTATCACTTGTTACTTGGGAGACGTCCCTTCCCAGGTCCTCCTGAGAGGTTGACTGCTCCCACAGCACCCAGGGGTAGCCTTGGTGGGCACAAGGGTAGGTTACACCTTGCCCCATGGTTCCAATCCCCAACCCTTCCCCTGCCAGCCCCTGCCGATGGCCAGCCAGGCTGGTCCCGGGCAGAGCTGGCTGAGCCCACACTTACCGCCGGCGCTGGGTGCCCGGCCGGCTGCGCATGGAGTGCGGCCGGTGCCTTCCCCGCCGCCTGAGCTGGTCCCGGCTGCTGCTGCGGTGGCCGGGATGACGGGGGTCCCTGCGTCTTGCCCCTGGCTTCGGGCTGCGCTGGGCCAGCCGGCTGGGCAGCTTGCCGTGCCGCTGGCTGCTGCCGTGGCGGCTGCTGCCCCGCCTGCTGCTGCCTGNGGAGGTGCCGGTGTGGCGCCCATATTCCCCATGGTGCCGGTGCTCGCGGTGCTGGGGGTAGTCGTCGTGCTGCCACGGATCCTCGTCGGGGGGCTCGTCGTAGTCGTGGTAGGTGTGCTTAACCGGGGGTCTCTTCTGCGAGGAAGAGTGGCCACCGTAGTGCCTGACCCTCTCCGCCCGCGCCTCCCTGGGCTTATCAAACCAGTCTGTCTCCTCCTGACCCAAATGATAGGCTTCGGAAACCAAAAACAAACCACAGTCAATCTCTCGCTCGAGGCCGCCCGGGCGGAAGCCATGCAATGAGGCGGGAGAGGCAAGCAACGGGCACGCGTGCGGGGGGACGGGGCACGGCACGGCAGGGCACCGCGCGGGACCGGCTGACACCGAACACCCGGGGAGGGGGGAGGAAGGCACATGTCAAGCAAACTGAGGCGGTGAGAGTGTCTCTGCGTACGAGCGGACAGGCATGCCCCGGGGAAGTGCCATGCTCTGGGGTGGTCACCATGGGGAGCCGTTACCTTCGCTGTCCGAGACAACGCAATGGGCATCGTCCATGCCGTAGCCCTCCTCGTGCTTGTACGAGTGACTCCTTGGCACGTCTTTGATGTGCTTTTGCACATCAGGCAACGAGTGGCTGGAGCAGAATGGGGAGCAGGGATCCCCTGAAGACTGGGGGCCGGGCCCCCCCATGGCGCGCGACCCCCCCACCGTCTTCCCCAGGGGGCTGACAGGGCTCTCCTCCTCCGAGGGCTGCGTGCGGATGGGCGGCCGACCGCGGCTCTGGCTCATGCTGAGGGATGAGGGCTTGGAACCACCTTTTTGGGAACGCTCCACACCCTCCCGCTCGTAGGACTTGCTCCGACCGCCCATCATCTCCCGGCTGGATGGCTTTTCTACCCCATAGCCAGAGGAGCGGGTTCTGCTGCTGGAAGAGTAGACCCGCTCATCCTCGTCCACCAGATCCCGGCTGGAGACGCCGTAGTACTTCTGCTGCTCATAAACGTTCTTCTTCAGGCCATAGGTGATCTCGTCCTGCATCTTTTTGGCCCTGGAGGCCACGTTGCTGCTGCCAACCGAGGTCGTCACTGCATAGGAGGCCAGGTCCGACTCCACGTCTTTGGCTTCTTCAATGGGGGAGAACTTGGAGATCTTCTGCTCCATGCCCTGCTTCCTGTGCTTACTGCGCTTCGAGGAGACAACGGCGGGTGCCAGGTTCTTGGATGAATGCTTTGGCAGTGCTGCACTGGAGCTGTGCTTGTCCACCCGTGAGGAGTGCCGGTACTCGCTGTCCCCGTAGTAGTACGATGAGCTGGTGGAGCTCCCTGACAACCTGCCGTTGCTCTCCATGCCCCGGTGGTAGCTGTTCTTCCCTCGATAGTCAGAGCCATGGTGGTCACAGATGTCCTCCTCAGACTCCTCCTCGGCTTTGGTGTAGCAGCAGGGCCGGCTGGAGCTCTCCGTGTCCCCCAGGTCACCCTTCTCTCTGCCGTGGCGGCTGTCAGGGACCGTGCCCACTGGCTCCGCCTTCTGCCCCTCCACTGCCGGGCTCTCCTTGGTGAGCTCGCTGATGTCCTCGATCATCACGTAGTTACGGGGGATGTTCTGCTCGAGGCTGGTGTAGAGGGACTCGGAAGAGAAGCTGGCTGAGGGGCCCTGTGCTGTGCTGGCTCTCTCGGCTGGCCGGGCCTCGGGCACCTTGTACTGCTCGTAGCCACTGCTCACCGGCGCGGTGCTGAGGGTGACGTCGGGAACGGCGGAGGAGCTGGTGGCTGCACTGATGACCTCGTAGTTGGTGGGGATCTTCTGCTCCAGGTCAGCCAGCGAGGTCTGCCGCGGCTTCTGGTGCCCACCGGCTATGTCTGCCGGGCTCTGGAAGAGGGTGGGCTGTGCTGCCGGCATGGTGGCCGCCCCGGCGAAGGCGCTCGGGGCTTGGTAGGGGTTTTGGGGCCGGAAACCCGCCTGGCCTGGGGTGGCCAGCTCTGGGTACGCAGCACCAGGGGCCTGGAAGGTGCCGGGTGAAGCGAAAGCAGGGAGCGGGGCCGCTGACAAGTCACCCTGCGTGGTGCTGGCTGCGGGGTACTGGGGGGGCTGCAGGCGTGCTGGTGGGAAGGCAGCAGGGCCCTGTGCAGCCTGGTATGGATAGGCGGCGTAGGAGGCGGCAGCAGCAGCGGCGGCGGTGGCGGTGGCAAAGTCGGGGTACTGCCCGGTGGCTGCGGGGCGCAGGCCGGCGCTGTCGTAGGCGGCGAGGCGCAGGCTGTGCAGCTCGCTGTCGGACAGGTAGTCGCGGCGATCCCCGGGGTAGCGCAGGTAGGGGTGGTCCCGCGGGCCGCCCCGGTCCTTCAGCAGCGACTCCTTGCGCTGGGTGATGCCCAGCTCCAGGTACTTCAGCTTGGCGTCGATCTCCTTCTCCTCCTCGTCCAGCTCCGCCTGCTTCTTCCGCAGCTTGGTGGCCTCGTGCTCCACCAGCCTCAGGTCGCGGTCCAGCTCCTTCAGCAGGCTGGCCTTGGTGACCGGCGCGGTGGCCTTGGTGGCCAGGCTGCTCAGGTAGAGCTGGGAGGCGGCTGGGCTGGCCAGGGGCACGTGGGGCTCCTCGGGCGGTGGGCTGGGCAGCGTCCGCTTCACCTTGCGTGCCAGCGGGCTCGACTGCAGCCCCCCCACCTGCAAAACCAAGGGACACCAGGTCAAAAGCGCAGGTGGGCGTCCTCCCACGCCCTCCCCTCGCCCCCAGCACCGCAGAGCTCCTCCCGTGCCCTGGGGTTGCAGCGAGGCGGCCGCTGCGCACGTGTTCCCCCACGCACCGAGGAACGCGGCGTTTATGTAAAATCGCAATAAATAGGATGGAAGTAACAGGCAGGGCGCTTTCCGTGAGTAATTACTGGGGGTGGCAGCCGGCCAAGCGCCGGGCCGGCCACGTGCCGCCAGGACGGCTTTCTGTCCTCGAGCGCTTGGCAGTGGCGCTCACGGGAGCGGCCGGGGGCTGCTGCTGCCCCAGGAGTTTCCCTGGGGGCTCTTTGCTGGGCACTTGGCCACCCAAGGAAACCTTGGCACATGCTGCAAACTGAAACGGAGCTGCGCGTGATGGCTGCTCTTCGGGAGAGGAGGGGGACCCGGCTGGGGCAGGTGACAGGGGCCAGCCCCGATCCTGCCACCCAGCAGCAGCTCCTGCAGCCAGTGGAGCTCCGGGGCTTCCCTTCGGCGCACACATCGGTGCCCACCGGCTGCCGCGGGAAGCCAGGCTTTTAAAATATCAATTGCTGCAGCGCTAATGAAACTGAAATGTCCCGAAGTGCTTCCTGGGGCTGTTCCCTGAGGGAATAGTTGTTCCCCGCACTGACGTACCTGCGTGCCGGGGAGCAGTGGGTGCTGGTAGAGGGAGAACCTGTCCTTGCCAGCGTCCTCGGCAGTGGGGCTGATGGGTTTGGGGTCGGAGAGGGAGCGCTGCATGGTCTTGATGGGGCGCGGCAGCGTCTGCTGGCGCTGGACCGTTTCGGCGGTGAAGTGTTTCTGCGGGGGGACGTGAGCCTTGTTCAGCCGCTCGCTGGTGGCGAAGGAGGATTCCAGGAGGCGATGGGGGGACAGAGGGGAGACGGGCGAGTAGAGGACCTGGGGAGAGCGGGGTGGCTGGCGGGTCACCAGCTGCGAGAGGGACTCGGCTGGCAGATGGGACTGGTAGCCTATTTCCAGGGGATCTGGCTTCTTCTTCTCAAACTTGCCCAGGGTCTGCTGCCGGACGGCGTGGGGGTCCAGAGGGCCCGTGCTCACCATCTGGATGTTGGTGGAGTAGGGTGGGATGGTGGTGGGCACCGTCAGCTGGGGGACCACGACGCCGGGCTGGGGGGCTGGCTCTGGCTCTGTCTGGCAGGCCAGGCTTTCACCCCGCTGTGTCTTCTCTGGGGCCGAGATGTACTTCACAATCTCCACCCGGGGGTCGTGGGTGGTGATGTGGATGGAGGGTGAGACGCGAAGCAGCTGATCAGGCTCCGTCTGCACTGAGCAGTCGCTGATGGTTTGGATGCCCACGCTGGCTGTGCCACGAGCCGTCCCCTCCCCTTTGCCCTCGGTGCCGGAATCGGCGTGCCGTGAAGACCGGGAGCGCCGGCGCCGCACGGGCTGCTCCCATTCCCCGCTGTCCTCCTCGTCTGTCTGTACGCTGCAGTCGGTGCTGCGCCGCGTCCGCCGCCGCCGCGACAGCAGGTACCGCTCCTCGCCGTCCTCGTCGTCTGTCTGCACGCTGCTGTCCGCCGTCTTCCTCGCTGCAAAGGCCTCCCGTGACACCTCCTTCTCGTAGGCATCCCGCAGCCGCGGCATCGAGTTCCTCTTCTTGATGCCCCGGCCAGGCTCCCAGGACTCCTCGACCTGCAGCGACATGTCCGAGGCCGAGCTGCTGAGCGGCCGCTGCGGTGCCGGGTAGCGAGGGCCGGCAGGCCCCTCCGGTGGCACTTGGCCTGGCGGCGGCCACGCTTGCCCATTGTGCGGCAGGACCCGCGGAACTTCGGCGGGCCCCTCGGGCGGGCGGGCGGCGGCCTCGGGGAAGATGTTCTTCTGCCGCTTCTGCTCCTCCAGCTGCTGCTGGAGCTGGTGCTGGAGCTGATGGATGTGCTCGAGCTGGAGGCGCTGCTGGGCGAGCTGCTCCCGCTGCAGGGCCATCTGCGCGTGTCGCTCCTCCTGCTGCTGCTGCAGCACCTGCTGCTTGATGCACTGCAGCTCCTGCAGCTCCCGCTGCACCAGCAGCTGCTCCTTCTCCCGGTGCCGCTGCAGCTCCGCGCGCTCCCGCTCCAGCTCCTCCTGCAGCCGCAGCTGCCGCAGCTTCTCCAGCTCCACGCGCTCCCGCTCCAGCTGCAGCACGTGCTCCTGCTGCTTGCGCTGACGTTCCTCTTCCCGCTCCCGCTCCTCCCGCTGAGCCCCATCCACCGATGGCACCGATGGCTTGGGCGCCGCGGCCGCTTGCCCGCCCTCCTTGCCGGCCGCCGGTGCTGTTGGTGCTGCCGGTGCCACCGGTGCTGCCGGCGCCTCGGCACGGGGAGCAACCGCCGCTGGCTCTGCTCTCTGCAAGACACTGGTGGGTGCAGCGGGGGCTTTGGCAGCGGGACCCGCACCCGCCGCTGCTGCCGGTGCTGTGCTGACAGGTTTGCCCAGGTAGACTGGTGTGTCCATCAGCGAGGCCGCTGGGGCCGGCCGGCCGGGGGCCGAGTAGCGGTAGAGGCCCTGTGTCGCCAGTGGGACACGCGGGGTGACAACCGGCAGCCTGGCCAGGCTGGCCAGAGGGACAGCGGCCACGCCGCCCGGGCCGTAGGGCCTGTAGAGCCCGCGCAGCATGGGCCGCAGCACCGAGGCCGGCTGGGTGGTGATGGGCAGCGTGGAGGCGATGGGCGTGTTGATGGTGGAGTAGATCATGCCGTCGGCAGCTCGCACGGTGGCGGTGGAAGGGAACATCTGCCGGATGGCGCCCAGACGGACGCCGGGGACGTTGTACTGTGCCAGGCTGCCGAAGCCCTGCCGCCCCTCGGGGAAGGTGGGGTTGTACATCCCGCCGGCTTTGGGGGGCGTGGGGCCCTGCTGCTGAGCCGCCAGCCCCCCCGTGCCCCCCGGCCCAGCGCTGGGGCCATAGGACAGCAGGTCGGGGCCGTTGACGTGCCGGCCCCCGTACTGGTCCATGGAGTTGAGGGCGGCGCACATGCGGCTGATCTCGCGCGCTGTGGTGGCACTGTAGTGGGCCAGGCTGGACTCCTGGAAGCTGGCCAGGTCGCCCCGGGGCGAGAAGCGGTAGTCGGAGTAGATGTTGGAGACTGAGCTGTACCTCCGCATGGGGAGCGGGTGGCCCAGCATCTCCGCTGGCTGGCGGAGGTCAGAGAAGGAGCCGTACTGCAGCCCCTGGCCCAGGTAACCCCCCTCGGCAAAGCCCACGCTGTACGAGTGCTTCATGGTGCTGAGGTCCACGGCAGCATCACCCGCCGGGGAGGGGAAGGGCTGATCCCCTTTCGTGGGGTAGTAGCTCATCCCGATTTCAGAGAGGTTCGTGTCAGACATGGAGGAGTAGAGGCGGCCGAAGGCGCCGGTGGGGTAAAACTTCTGCTCCTCGTAAAGCGCGGGTGCTGGGGCCGGCTGCTCCCGGTATGGGAAGGTCTCTGGCAGCTCTGGCTCTCTGCTGCCGTAGAGGGGCCCGCTGGCTTTCCGACCGGGCGCCACTGCTTCCCCAGCTTTCTTCTCTGGCATCTTGGAGGTGGGGTTGAAAGCACCGGTGCAGCTGCCACCGAAGGGGAACTTGTAGACCATGTCGCAGCAGGCCACCTGGCTCTCTGGCTTCACGCCCGTGAGGTCCAGCACGTTGGTCGGCGGCTCTTCCTTCAGCACTTTGGTCACTGGGCCGGCTGCCGCCTCCTCCACCTGCACCATCATCACCTGGGACTTCTTGCCACCCAAGGCCAGGAGAGGGCTCTGGCTCTTCAGCTCCACCGGCATGGCCCGGTACAGCTCTGAGCCTGGCTCCGGTGGGAAGGGCTGTGGGACGCCGCCGATGTTCTGCGCCCCGCCGGTCTGCGCAATGAGCACGTCCTTCTTCACCATCTGGCCTGGCATGCCATACCTCGCAAACTTGGTCTGGGGGGCAGCAGCAGGCTCGGGCTTGCCACCAGCTGTCCCGCCGGCTCTGACAGCGGCTGTCTGGACGCCCTGCTCCACCTGCTTCACCTGCGCCAAGCACACCGGGCTCCCAGTCCCCTGCCCAAAGTCCACTCGGCTCTGGAAAGGGTCTCCGTAGACCACGGGCTGCTTAGACTGTGAGAGGAGCACGGGGGAGGCAATGGCCAGGCCGGCGGTGCTGGCGGCTGCAATGATGGCGTGGGGTTGCTCCTGGGCGTTGAGGTTGATGATCAAGGGTTGGATGGCCGTGGACTGGCGGCTCGGGATGTGGTCCAAGGTCAGGCAGTACTTCCTGGCCTCAGTGGCCAGGGAGGTAAGATCCATGCCTTGGTCCGTTATGATGATAGGAGCGGATTTCAGCGCGGTCCGTAAGTCCACGGCGTTGGAGGTCGGCACCTTGGGCCCTGGCTCGACCCGGGATGTGCCGGGGATGGAGGAGATGCGGCAGAGGGAGATGTTTTCCGCGGGCAGTGCTCCCCAGCCATACAGCCCGGTGATGCCGTCAGCAGCTGAAGTCACAGCGGGTGCCTTCTGGGTGTGCTCCTTCACTGGCTGTGCCCTGATGTAGGCACCCGGCGGCTGCTCCGGCTCTGGTGTCTGGGTGTAGCTGTGTGCCGACAGCTGCCGGCTCGGCCTGGTGGGGGATGAGACGGGGGACGTCGAGGAGCCGGAGCTGACCGGCTTGGTTTGACTGGCCGCGTCAGTCGACAGCGTGATCACCATGAAGGGAGAATCTTGCGAGGAGGCCTGCCGCGTGAGGCGTGGTGAGCCCGCCCGGTGCAGCGTCTGCGTCCCCTGCGCCACCATCGGGGAAGAGGTGGTAGGGCCGGTGGCAGCAGCAGGACCCTCGTAGGCGAGGAGTGGACTCTGTGTCTGCGTGGAAAACTCTGCCGTGGCCTTCGCGGTGCGGGTGGGGCTCTGCGTGGGGGAGGTGGGTGAGAGCGGAGGGCTGGAGCTCTTGAAGTAGGGGTATGTCTTGGGCAGCGGGGCCTTGCTGTCGCTCGCGGATGGCAGCTTCTCCCTGGCTGTCTGCACGCTGATCTCCACCTTGCTTCTGCCGGTGTCCTCTGTCTGTGAGCCGTAGCTGACAGTGCTCTTCATCGGAGTGTAGCTTCTGCCGGTTATGGAAGGGGCCTCTGGAGCTGGGGAGCTGTAGCTCCGTGTTGCAGTCCCGGGGCTGCCTGCTGCTGTTGTCGTGGTGCTGGTACCTTTGCTGTAGGCGTAGGGCGTGGTGGCAGCCTTGGACACCGGGCTGGGTGCTGCTGGGGCACTCTGGAGCTTGGCTAGGTCTTGCCCCTCTTTCGCAAAGTGCTGGGTGACCCGGACGTCGGGAATGGTCTTGCTTGTGCTGCTGTCGGAGGTGGCAAAGGAGACGGGAGCAGAGAGCTGGGTGGGGCTGGTGCCGGGGGTGAGCGGGCCACCGTTCTGCTTCATCAGGTCGGCGTAGGCGCTCTCGGCATTGAGGAAGCGCTTCTCCTGGTATGCCTCCTCCTGCCCCTTCGCCTTCTCGCCCTGCTCAAGGCCCAGGCCGAAGGAGGAGGACTGGTGCATCCTGGAGATGTTCTGCGAGGTCTGCAGGATCTCCTCATACACTCCCCCCGCCTTCGGCAGGGCACTCGAATAGCTGGGCTGGGAGGGGCGCGTGGGGCCGCCGTCGTACCGGTAGTCCTCAGAAAACTGGTACTCGAAGCCGTTCTGTCCCTCCGTGCCGCGGTAGCCGACCTGCTGGTAGGTGCTGCTGTAGGAAACGGCTGGCTGGGCCTGCTGGACCTGCTGCTTCTGCATCATCTCTGCCTTCCTCATCATCTCCTCGTAGGCTTCCTCGGCGCTCTTGAGGGGTTTGCTGGTGGGCTGGCTGGGGCCGCTCTCCACCTTCTCTGTTGGGGAGTACAGCGACATGAAGGTGGGCAGGTTGTACTCGCTGCCTGACTTGTACAGCTTGGAGGTGACGGCGTCAAAGCTCTCAGCCTCCGAGTCGATGGAGGGCGAGTATTCGGAGCAGGAGGAGCGGTGCAGCTCCTCCATCTCCGCCGCTTGCCGCAGCTCCTCAGTGGGAGAGGCGTCCTCGATGGGGGAGAGGTTGCTGGGGGGGGTTTTGGAGCGCTCCCTCCTCCGCTGGGCTCTCAGCTCCTCCTTGTCACGCTTGGTCTTGCGCGCCGTGCTCCGGATGCGCTGCTGCTCCACCTCCCGCATCTTCTCCTGCTCCCGCAGCAGCTCCTCTTCCTCCCGCAGCTCCTCCTCCTCGGATGAGTCTTCGATGGTGGGCAGCAAGGGGCCGTGTGAGCGGTGGCGAGCTTTCCTCTGCTGCTTCACCTCCTCCAGGCGCTGCCGGCGGCTGGGGCTGCTGTCGCTGTCCTCCTCTAGGGAGGAGATGGAGGTGGGCGAGGTGCCCGAGGTGTAGCTGGGTGTCGTGGCCGGCAGGGTGGAGGAGTACTCACCCCGGGAGCGCTCCTCAGGGGAGCCCGTCAGGCTCTCCATCTCCAGCTCGGGCTCCCGATCCAGGCTGGTGTCTGCCTCCTGGCCCATCTCCGCCTCCCGGCCATAGCCGGTCGTGCTGTTCAGCTCGATGGTCTTGAAGCGCCGCAGTCCACCCTGGGCCGTGCTCAAATCATCGCCCTCCACCGCCTCCACCTCCTTCCTCTCCTCCTTGTACATGCTGCTGGCACCGTGCGGCAGGCGCCGCTTGGCCGATGCCGGCTCCTTGCCCTTTTCCGCCTCGGCCTTCTGCCCAGCTTTGGGCACGCTGTACTTGGCACGCCCGTAGCCTTCCTCCTCCTCCTCCAGGTTGTCCTCCTCCGCACTCATCTCCAGAATCTGCCTCCGCATGAACTCCTCGTCGCTCGTCTCTGCCTCCCGGCCCTTGGGCCGCGGGGGCACCGGGGAGAAGCCCCCCTCGCTGCTGTCCTCCACGTAGTCATGCCGCAGCTTGCTGCCAAACTCGTCCGAGGATTCCGCGCTCTCCCGCCGATCCCGCTGGTTCTCCCAGTCCTCATCCTCCTCCAGGATGTCCTCCAGCTCCTCATCTGAGTCGAAGGCTTCAGGGGTGATGGAGAGGTACCGTGGCCGCTGCCGTTGCCGCTGCTCCTCCCGCGACTCCGGGCCGCCCTTGCTGCGCTCGGGGGACTCTGGTGGGGCTCCCCGGCCTTCCAGGAGGGGCCGCATGCTGCTCTCCAGCTTGGTGAGCTCGGACGGGCTGGGGGGGCTCTGTCCGGCCAGCCCGGTGCCGCTCAGCTTCTCCTCCTCCTGCTGCACCAGGCCGGTGATCTCGCTCTGCGAGCTGGAGATGCCGTCGGAGGAGTAGCCGGTGTCGCTGAGGCTCTGGGGGCTGCGGGACAGGTCCGGGGGGTAAGGCTTGCTCCCGTCCTGCGGGCAAGGGAGAGCACAGTGTCAGACCTGGGTGGCTCTGGAGCTGCTCCCCCTGCTTCCCCCCACATCAAATAATCATAGAATGGTTTGGGTTGGAAGGGACCTTTCAAGGTTTAACCTCCTATCAGGGAGGAGGGACATCTGCAACTCGAGCAGGTTGCTCAGAGCCCTGGCCAACCTCACCTGGAACGTTTCCAGGGATGGGGCATCGATCCCTCTCTGGGCAGAGAGTGGTGGGACACTGGCTCAGGCTGCCCAGAGAGGTTGTGGAGTCTCCTGCCCTGGAGAGATTCCAAACCCGCCTGGGCAATGTGATCCTGGGCAGCCTTCTCTAGGTGATCCTGGTTTAGATGTGGGGTTGGACAAGATGATCTCCAGAGGTCCCTTCCAATCCCCACCATTCTGTGATTTTGTGATAGCCCTGCAAAGCAGCCTTCAGAAGCAGAGTGGTCCCCAGGATCCTCCCTAGATGCCAGTAGCAATAAACAGGCCCCTTTAATTGCCTTTACAATTAGGCAGTAGTGGGGTCAAGCCTCTGAGCCTGGGGAAAGTGCCACCACGTCCAGCTCTGGTGCCACCAGCAGGGCCTATCACCCCCATGAAGGCACCACGGTCCTTACTTGATTTCAGAAGCACCAGCAGACAGGGATGTGGGAAGCCTCTTCCCTGGGATTGCTCGTATGGGAAAACCATCCTAAAGCAGTCAAATATTTCCCCAAGTTGTACTGAATTTTTAAAAAAGTGGGATGAGGAGCGTGAAAAATATCCACTACTGCAACGTGCAACGTTGTGAAACAAGTTTTCTGCTTAACAACAAGTTCGACTGCCCTTATATTATTTTAAAACAAATCCAAAGGCCAAAGCTGAGCTGAACTGCTGCGTTATGCCCCAATTAATGTGATCGTGATAAAGAGGAGGGAGATACCAGGGTGCTGCTGTAGAGCCTGCAAAGTCCCTGGGTGTTTTGGACGTGCTGAGGCAGCAGCGGTTTGAGCTCGACCTTTCCCCAAAGGCCATTTCCCGAGGCAAGTGGCCTCGACCACGCGGTTTCTGCTCCGACTCAGAATAACCCCCCTATTTCTGAGCACGGCCACTGGCAGAGGCGCCGCTCAGCACCACGGCGGCCCCAGCTGGGATGGGGTCCCCAGGGATGCTCGGAGATGGACGCACCCCGACAGCTCACCTCAAGCTCCTTTGCCCGTGGTGCTTCAGGGGGTGCCCGGCTCTCCTTGCTCTCCAGCTCCGGTTTGGGGGTCACACTCTTCCCCTTCGGTGCAATGCTCTCAGGAGCTCTGGAAGGTTCCGGGGCAGCTTTGGGCAGTGGCTTTTCCTCTGCTGGCACCGGGGGCTTCTTTTCAGTCGGGGCCAGGGCCGGGGCCGGGGCCGGGGCCGGGGCCGGGGCCGGGGCCGGGGCAGGGGCAGGGGCAGGGGCAGGAGCAGGGCTTGGGGCCTTGCTCTGCTCGGCAGCCCGGAGGGTCTTCGCAGGCGAGGGAGGTGCCGCCGGCTCGGCGGGCACTGGTGCAGGTGCTCTCTGCTGCTGGCCAGCGGCTGGTGGCCGGTGCTGCGGGGAGCTGGTGGGCGTTTGCTTTGGGGTAGGCATCGGCATCGGGGCAGGGTCGCCGAGGCTGCCTTCGAGCAGCCGCTGAGTTTGGCAGTTCAAGCACAGCCACTCGTTCTTCTGCAAAACAGAGAAAGGAGAAGTTCTGGTGAAACTCTGGGAGCTTTGCCCCAGTGGGAACCTCATCGAGAAGTTCGGCTGGTGGGACACATGGGAAGGACTCAGCCCACCCAAACCAAATAACCAGCGTTGGAGAGGCCGGGTGGCGAGCAGGCAAGCGCCGAAATGCTGGTGCAGGCTGCAGAGGGGCATGTGGCGTTGGAGCTGTGCCCTACAAACCACAGAGAAGAGACCAACCACACATCTTAAACCTCCCCCTACCCTTGTCCAGACCTCGGGGATGTTCAACCAGAGGGACTGTGGCTCCAACAAGGATTTCACACTGTCTCCCACACCACCTCAGCATCACCAGCTCTTTTCACCTCCAGTCTTGCCAGTGTTTTGTTTTTAAGTGAAATTAAGCAATGAAGGCAGATCACTACCGTAGCTTAACACTCCTCGGGCTCCAGGCGGCTTCTCCCTCACTCTGATTTGTTTTCCTCGATACAATAAACGTTTAATGGCACAATCATAATACTTAAGGATCTTTTTTTCTAGGTTATCAGAAAATACCGGGCACGCAAGTACGTAAAATTTTGCCAAAGACATTACCCAAAGTACACGCTGTGCGGGAAAAGAACAAGACAATCTCGTCTAGTGAAATTCTCAGCAAGAGCCGGTGTTTTGTGGCTTGGAAAAAGCAGCTTGAGTGAGTGGCAGAGGGCCCGCGGGGCTACGGCAGGGGCTCTGCATTAAGAGATCAGAAGCACTTTCACCCCCCCAGGTCATCCAAGGGCTATTTTTACCCACACAGGAATGTCCAGGAATAGGGGCCTGACGTTTCTTTTCCTTTTGATGTTTTATCATCTTAAATCTTTTCAGTTTTGCTGCTAACAGCCTGATGTGCTCCAGGTCCTTTTCCTCAGACTCCTCTTTTGCTGATCTGTTGCTCCCGACGCTCAGGGTGGCCAACCTCAGGGGGTGGCTGGCCCCAGAGGGGCTGTCGTGCTGTTAGAGAGGTGCTCTTGGCCTTCAACTGGACCAGCCTGGGACTGGTGCTGCAAGGCAGCTGCTTCTCCACCATGCAGAAGATGAGGTTCACCAAAATGGCCTTGAGGAAACAGCCTCAAGTTGCACCAGGGGAGGTTTAAGTTGGACATTAGGAAAAATATATTCACCCAAAGGGTTGTCAAGGCCTGGCCCAGGCTACCCAGGGCAGTGCTGGAGTCCCCATCCCCGGCAGGGTTTAAAAGCCGTGCAGCTGTGGTGCTGAGGGACAGGGTTCAGCGGTGACCTGGCAGTGCTGGGTTAACAGTTGCACTTGATGATTCTAAAGGTCTTTTCCAAGCTAAATCATTATATGATTCTATTCTACAACTCTAAACCCCACATCCACGGGACAGCAGCAGCGTAACGGGTTTGGCACCTGCACTCCACACCCGGGAGACCCCACGTTTTGACAAGATGCTGGAGATGTTTCCCAGCTGGCGGTGGCCAGGAGCAGAGGGCTTCCCCACGGACAACTGTTGGCTCACAGAGCCATCAGGAGCAGGAGCAGCCATCCAGCCCACGCTCTCTGGGAAGCAGGGGGGCTGCTCCTGCAGGGAAAGGGGCAGGCGTGCAACGGCTTCCCTCCCATCCCACCCACCCCCTGCTCCTCACACAAACATCTTAAGAATACATTAGGGCTTCGGAGAGCCATAAAAAAAATCCCTTTCAGCATGGTAATACTTAATTAGTGCTTAATCAAAGAGAAAGTCTAATTAAGGGGCAAGTGCAGCCTATTGTATCTTAATGATTGCATTTGTCTTCTTTTATTTCAGAACTTGCTCTCGTCCCCGCGCCTCTGAATCAGATCTCCTCGCCCCGCTCCGCTGTGTAATTATTTCAGACTGCAGAAGGAAATGTGATTGCGTGACACAAATTGAATCCCTGCCTCACGGAAATGCGCGGCCTTTCATTTTTCTCTCAGAAATCCCATTTTTCTTCACCAGAGCTCCCTGCCCAACACCAGCAGCAAGGGGCAGGCGCGATGCAGAGGGGACGGGCTGGCTGTGCCGGGGCAGCGCTCAGCTCAGCTCCTGCCTGTCCCTCTCTGCCACAACATCGTGCCAGCTCCCAGCTTGGTCCTGCAGGAACCAGAGAAGGTCAGCCCACCTTGAACTACCCAGCCTGCCCCATCTTAACATATTCCCTGGATGGGACATAGGCCATGATCATAATGTCCCAACCTGACAGACCTGGTGGCTGGGAAACTCTAGCTGAGGAAATGGGCACAGCTGCTTTTGCCCTTTCAGGGCATAATTCAAGCCAAGGATGACCATGGAAAGCCAACACTGGTCACCAAGTGCCTACTGGGGATGCTGAATGCCAATCGGCTCCCATCCAAGGAGGGATCTTGTGCCTGTGGAGAGGCAGGACAACCACCATGGCAGGACACCCTCCAAAAGGGGGTTCAAGGCTTTGCTAGGCAAAGTGTTGGTGGCTGCCCTGAGGGACTGGAGACCTCACACTCCCCCATCAGCACCTCCCCAGGTCCACGCAGACAAGGGAAACCACCACAGTGCAAGGCAAGTATCAGCAGAGAGGATCTGCTGGTGTCATCTCATCAAGATAAGGCTTACGGGTTCTCCAAGACCAGATCTGATCTGTGCCATGGGGAACTGATGGCTCCGTAGATTAGTCTGAGCACCTTCCCTCAGGTTCCTCCCAGCTGTGGCTCCGCAGCTGTTCCTCCTGGCAGCTGCCCCAGTTTGAGCAGCTCATTCCACCATCCTGCTCTCACAGATGTGACAGCTCGACTCTTCGTGGGACCGCATTGGGAAGTGGATAAGGGAACAATCACCGGTAAAAATAGCCCTGCCAGAAAGATCGCGGAGCTCCACTCTGAAACGCCCCTTGCCTTCCACAGCAGGCGGACTGGCGCAAACCAGGGAAGGTCGCAGGCGGAGCTGGCCCTCAGCCTTTGCCAGCCATGAGAGGTGCTGGCCAAACCCCAGGAGATGCCCAAGATGAGAGACTGGCATACACCGAGTTTGCATTTTCTTTTCTTGGCTTTTCTTTCGGCACCTCTGGGGTTTCTAGCGCCAGGGAGACCCTGCCGACAGTCAGGGCAGGGTGAACACACAATGAGGGTGAAACCCTGGCCCAGGTTGCCCGAAGAGGTGGTCGCTGCCCCATCCCTGGAACCATTGTAGGTGAGGTTTGCCAGGGTAGAGCAACCTCCTCTAGTTGAAGATGTCCCTGCTCAGCACAGGGGTTTGGACTAGATGACCTTTAAAGGTCCCTTGCCACCCAAACCACTCAGTCATTCTACAATCTTTAAGAGGCCTCTGCAACCCCACCAACACCAGCACCGAGACCCAGCACGCTGCTGGATGCTACAAACTCCGGGGCTCAGTGAAGATGCTGTGTCTGAGGCATCTCACAGCCCCACACCAGTGCTCCATGCTCTGCCAGTGACACAACTCGTCCCTCTCCTGCTGTCCTGCAGCCTTGTCAGGTCAGGGTTTGGTTACCCCACAGCACCTCTGCTCCCTCTCAGAGGGATCAGCTCCGGAGCCGCTCCCCCGTACGCAGAGCTTGGCTGCCGGCACTTCCCAGCTAACATGGCCAACGGGATTAAGCCGCCCCTGAGAAAAATGCAAACATTTGACGACCAGCTGATTTGCTAACAGCTTGTAAATCCTCATCGAGATTAACCAGATCCCATGAAGATAATAATAATTAGGCTGTATTTAGTGCTTTGCATGTCCAAACGGTTGGATGGCCAGGAAGCCAGGGTGCCCCTCGCCGGGGCGGTAAGCGGGTAAGGAGCTTATGGCACAGGCACGGCGGCGTCTGTCTGAGTCTCCACGCTTAAAGATGCTGGAAACCTTGGCCCCGATCGGGGCAGGGGTAGCGGCTTACTCGATGCTGAGGTTTGCTGCCTAAGGGTGCACCGTGGGTGGTGGCACAGGGAGGGTTTAGCATGTGGAGGGCAGGTGATGGGGAGCTGGGGTTGGTGAAGACGAAGCGTGTGAGGATGATGGGCAGCAAATGAGCAATGCCACTGGGACGCAGAGCGGGCTCCAGGCAGCAGAAAGCATCAATAATTAAAGAGAGGGATGAAACCAAAGCGCGTCTGAGATGCCATCTTAAATGAAGAGGTGCTGGCAGGGCAGGGAGCGCTGGCGACCGGCCAGCCAAGGCCAAGGTGGGCTGTCCAGCCCAGCCGGGTTTTCAGCTTAGACTCTGAGAGGGTCACTGCCTTCGTCACTCCCAAACCACTGGGATTTGCAGAGGAGTTACGGAAAGAGTAGGTTTCTGAAGAGAGAAAAGGAGCTCCCGTGGTCTTTAGGGGCAGGATGGAGCCCAGGGTGCTGGGCAGCCCCAGTCAGTGACCGAGAGCTGGTGGCTTCATTCGAGGCATCACACCTGAGCGGTAACGACCATCATGGTTTTTAACTGCGCACCACGCGAGCGGCGTTGGGAAGCGCAGGATGCGGCCGCAATTCTGGCAGGCTCTGCTGCGGGGCTGGCGATCGCCGTGCCCGTGGCTGCCAGGGGAGTGGGGATCAGCAGCAGCCCTGCTTGCAGGGGAGCCCCTGGGCTCCTGCCGCAGTACCCCAGGGTGATATGTGGGGACAGGGTGTGGGGTTGGCGTCCGCCAGGGGTCTGGGGTTGCGCCCGGCTCCCCCCGAGCTCTGGCATCCACTGGCAGCTGGCCACGGCCACGATCGCCAACCTCCACCGGGTTTTACCCTGCAATTGTTTTAATTTACTAATGGGCGACCACGAAACTGTAATTAACTAAAATAGAAGCCTTCTCGCCTAATTTTGGTCAACGTTACCGCTTAGCACGTTAATTAAATGCTGAATCCCCCAGTGCCACTGCTGTGTTTTTTTTAACGACAGAGCCAGCGAGTTTCAGCTTCACGGTTGCGCATGAATCCCCCGTTCGGCAGCTCGGAGGTCTGAGAGCCTCAGTGGGAGCTGGTGGTGCCAGAGGCTTCCCTGGAGGCTTCCCGGCTTCCCTGGTTAGCTCCTGGCTGCCAGTCCCACCATCCTTGTCACCTCCGAGACCCTCACTGCAACACCCCTGGCTCCTGGGAGATGCACATCTCATCCCAGCACATACCGCTCCCCGCAATATCAACCCTAGGTCTCTGCCCGGTTATTTATGCTCTAGGATATTATTTTACACAATCAAAACGGTATCTATTAAAATGCCAGGACAAAAATCTGTACAAAATAAGATAAGCAGCACGAGGTATAAGTATCTCATAAGCCAGATCTCATCTCCCAGCATTAAATGCGGTGAATCTCACAAGAATATTTCATTTATTTGCTGACAAGTACTGTGCAGTGCTCATCACTGTGACAGATGGGTGCCTGGAAAATATGGAAAACACTTCTGGTATCTGAATCAAGATCCAAATTAACAACAAGAACCTCATAAAATCACTTCTCAAGCACTCCTCTCAGTCCTGCTCACAGGAAACCTCCCATTCAGGTCTCCTGACATCCAGACACCTTCGACACACCCTCCCGCCGCAGAAACGGGGGCATCTCACGGCATGAGCCCATCTCCTAAGCGCTCGGCATCCTTATGCTAAGAACCCCACGGCTCTGTCCGTACTGTGCATGGCTTTTAGCACAGTTTTAAAGGAAAGAGACTGAGTCATGGTCGATCATTGGATGCCAGGGCTGTTTCGGATCCACCTCGGGCAGTGCCTGGGGTCTGGCTGGCAGGTTTTCCACCCTCCAAGCATTCCTGTGCCCTTCCCCCTGGCTCTGCCAGCAGCCTCCCTGGGCAGACCGCTCATCTTGGATGCTGCTGCCCAGCACTGGCTGATGCTTGATCCCCCTTGGCTTCATCCCATTCTCCCAAATCCCTCCACATCACCTTCCCCCGGGGCTGGGGACACCGCACGCCTCTGCCAAACCCCTTCGACCAAGGTACTGCAGTTTTAGGAGGTGAAGGGGAGAGCTGCTGGCCCATCCCGGTGTTTCCCCGGGATGCTCATCTGCAGAGGGGAGGATGCACATCACAGCCCGTGAACAGCACGTTCACAGCGGGCGTTTCGAACCTTGTGTGCCATCGGGAAATAATCACAGGCCTGGTTTTACCTCCGCCCCAGCTCTTATCTCTCCGAGGAGGCTGAGGCAGTGATGGGATTTGAAACGAGGGCGAGGAAATGCGCTGCGATGGAAGCGCCAGAGATCAGGAGGCGAGATGGAGCAAGCGCGGGAGATGCTCGTCAGAGCAGTGCCTGAGGTGGGAAGTGACCAGAGAGGATTCAGATGGTCCCAGCACCAGGAGGGAGGATCTCCTCACCACACGTGAGCTCTAGACCCTTCCCCAGC
>WEIS01026354.1:1720-14744 GCA_013389965.1 Todus mexicanus
ACTGTCACATTATAGCATCTGAAGACTACATGCTCTCTTGCATTCGAAAGCAGCACAGAAAATTACACAGCCAAAACCTGAGTTGATGTGTTTAATGCACACAGCAAAGTCTCCTTTTTATTTCCAGAAAAGACACAAGGGTTCTGTCAGGCAAAGTATGCTTTTGCAGAGCAGTGGAAGCAGTATTGTTAGATTATCAGTATTTTTCAAGCCACCATAGGACCATTTTTCTACCGTGGAGTCCCAAGTTTCCAAACTGGTTTTCCCAGTGCTCAAACTTTGCCTACTGAAGCCACCAGAAACTCCCCAGCACCTAATGCTGTGGGCAAATTCTTTGTCCCTGAATTAATGTGAAACGTGGAGCTGTCATTAAAGTTTGTGCAGATATTTAGTGTATTTTGGAAGATGTGTATTCCCTGTGCCAGTTTGCAATACGTAATCTGGAGGCTTGGTTGACAGAGCGTTTGAATGAAGATTTCAGATGCCACGCTGATGGAGGAACATCTCAGCTCAGGTGCTCTGCCAGCCAAGCCCCAGGAGCTTGCTGTGTGTGTTTCTAAATGACAGTTTTGATTGATGCTTTCAGCTGACTCACTCTTGGCCAGGCAGAGGAATTGAGTAAAAGTGAAGACTTGCTAATATAAATGAAATATTGATGGCAAGGGCTCCTTAATAATATTACAGTGTATGTCTGCAAGTAGGGTGTTCCACAGTTAGCCTGGGGTTCTTAGTAGGTGTACAAGGCACTCCTGAAATGCTGTGATACACTTGCAAAGCAAAATGCTGTAGTAGCAGAACTCCCTGTTATTCTGCTTTCTTCTATGTAAGTACATTCAATAATTTGTAGCATATTTTCTTGACAGTGTTTTCGCTTAATTTTTTTTTCAGTCACATTTTGTCCTTGAATCCCTTACTTCCACATATTTTCACTGCTGCTTACTGTTTTGTTGTAAGCATAAATAATTACTGATATTGTTGAGTAGCGTTTCTGCTGCTTACCTATTCTCTAGGGTGCGAATTGAGTGATGGGCAAAAGCTCAATCACAGAGTCCCCACTTTGCTGGCTAGCGCGTAGGAATGTAAGATCTTCTGCCATTTATCCTTCAATCTTGAATGCTGACCTGACCAGAGAGGATCAATATAATGTATTAATTTGCCAGGGAGTCAAGGTACATCCCTCATCGTGCTTTTTGCATTGATGAGGATTGTGATTCTCGTTGCAGGGCTTGTAGCTGAGACAAATGTGTCCTTTGCTGATGTCGTGAAATTAGCACCGGAGCCTAGATTGGCTGTTACACCAACCACTGGGGCTGAGGAGGTGAGTAAGCTTGGGAATACCATTTTCCTTTTCTTTTTCCTGTCTGCTTCAAAACACAGTGGTTTACTAATTCTTCTAGTAAAATAGATTAATTTAAGAAATGTTTGGTTACACAATTCTTACTCCTTGTTGCAAAGACAGATTGGATTTGGGGAGATTTTTAGTTGTTGACATGATGCAATAACTTGATCACTCCATCCAGGTCTGTGAGAGTGATTTTTTTTTCCAAACTGGGTGTGATCAGAGAGCAAAATCTGTTCCTTAAAGTAGAAAAAGCTATAAACCAGGTTGAATTTGGATGTAGGTCAGTCAGGTCATATCTGATCATACTGACAAAAACAGTCTTAACTTGTTTGCAGCAAGCAGCATGGAGAAAGGTGTGGAGATGGTGCTTTCTGGCCTCTTGGAAAACAGCCCCAAAAAACCTTTCCTGTCTGATCTTAAATGGTGCTCAGCAATTGTATATCTTCATTTGTAACTCCTAGCTTGAAGGGATGCCAACTGGGAGGATTCAGTAGGCATGAGTCTTCAGTACTGTGCCCATCCTGGGAATTTCAGTGCTTCTGAAGGTGAAGTTTGTGCTTTATGGGGCCACATAGATAAAGGAAAATAAATAGTCATTATTGGTAACTATGTGGTTCCAGCCCCTGTAAAACCAAGGAAGAAATTGTTGTCTCAGGCTCTCAGGTGCCAAAAGCCGTAGTTTGCAACAGCTTCTGCAGTATAATGTCCAGCAATAAATAATACAATACAGCAAGATTCCTAGAGGACACAAGTTTCAGTAACCAAAGGTGAATCTCTTATCTTCAGCTATGCAGAAACTTTTTTTACATCAACACAGACTTAACACTCTCCGTTTATGAGATTTGGATGTGCCCTAACTACAGGCAACAAGGTTTTAAAGCTTTTATTTAAACTGGGAAATTAATGATCTGCCAAAACTACTAACTCCCAGCTACATATGTAGTGGAGCACCAGATATCATCATGAGTAATAATAGAAATGATCATGCCGCATTGTGCCTGCCAGCGTATTATTTAATTATTAACTGAGATGGAGGAGCTCAGTAATCGAATAGAAGTCCCCTTCAGAAATATTAAGACATTGAATAATTTAAACTTGATTGATCTGATCTCATTTACTCAACCTTCCCCCCTCATTTTAAAAGATAAAATAATTAACAGCAGTGGCCTGTGTCGTGCGTGTTGCAGCTGAAGCCTTCTGCAGGGAGTACACTTCAGGAGCAGGTCCCCTGGTGTCTGGCTCAACCTCACCTTGCTGCCCTGTTCCCCCCAAAAATGCTGTCTGCTGAAAAACTGCTGGGCTGGCTTCTGTGGAGGTGGAGGGTGCTCAGAGACCTGCTTTTGACCCCCCTGGTGCTGTTTCAGCTATAAAACTCAAGGGCAGGGAATCCAGCTGTCACTCACAGGGGCTTGCAAGAGCAGCAAGCACCTTGCACCCCTGCGGGGGCCAAGCTAACCTAACTGGAAAGATCGTTGGGGAATTCATTTACCTCCTTCCATTTTACTGTCTGCATAAAATGGCCTGGAAGCTAAAAGAGTTAATTATCTCCCTCTCGATACTTTTCTTCTCCTTTTCCACTTGGTTAGACCTGGCTCTCATAGCACATCTTTTTATTGGTTTTAAATGATGTACAGCGGTGAATTATTGCCCCAGTAGATAGGAGTGAGTGATGGAGAAGGTAGTGGCCAAACAGCGTGCGAAGGAATAACCATTCCTGTGCTTTAGCTTCCCTTGCCAGCTTCATCCCATTAAAAGCAGCTTCTTGCAATTACGTATTCCACACGATTTTATTTTTTTTTCCTTCCTGTCTTATAATTTTGCAGTTGATCGTGGATTCCCTGGCTAGTTTCATGGCTGTGAGACTGCAGAAAGCCAGAGGGCCTGTCAGTAATACACTGTATTAGCATGAAAAGTGCAGTAAAAATTCATAATGTGATGAGTCAGTTTGATTCTGTTTTTTACAGAGCTGCATCTCCCTGTCCATCCAATTTCATTCTGTTGAGGTTAGAACCTTTCACTTAAATGACGGTTCTTTTTATAAACTTCAAAGTCATCCCGAGGTTAAGTTCTGTCTCACTGAGGAGCTCTTCTGAAAGAGTCTGGCTAACCAATGTGAAATTTCCCGGACCACCTCCCTACACTTTTTGGACAGCTACAGCTAAATCTTGGCAGGGTGGAGAAAAAACAGGTCATAACGCAGCAATCTGCTCTGGTTTCATCCTTTCTTCCTGGTCTAGGTTGGAGACAGCATGTGTTAGATCATCGGAGAGAGGAAAACCTCCTAGAGACAGAGGTCAAATGCGACAGTTTGATGTAGCTGCTTCTTCGTTGCCAAGGCTTATGCACGCTGTAGGGGTTTCCAGGAACCAAAAATGCAAAAAGTGTTTCTTTGATTGCTGAGGGATCATTTGTGATAATGAATGTGATTTCAGAAAGGGAGGGCAGAGCACACAAAGCAGCTCTTCTAGTTCAATTAAACTGATGGGCAGGTAAAATAGAATAGAGTCACAAGACAGGGAGCATAGAGCTTGTGATGGGTGATGAATTAGTAGTTAGTGGAAACTGAAGTCCTGTAAGTTCCAACCTGTCTAGCAAAAAAGTGAGTTTATCCTGTAGCAGACCATCCTGCCTTGAGAAGACCATTTGAAAGAGGATAAATCTGTCTCTGTGGCTATAACCCCAAGTCTCTTAGCTGAACCTCATTTCACAGTTTATTTGTAGGGTGTGGGGACTCACTTGGGCTTGTTTCTAATTCTTTAGATACCCAAACAAGTTGTAAGGAATTCTGATGGTAACCACTGTGGCGATGGTCTTTGGTCACTTACGCAACCAGGCTAACTGAATTCAGTGATCTGATCTGTGGGTTAACGTGATGAATCCTTCTTTTCTGTTTTCAGAGTAGCTAAAATTAAAGAATCATCTTAGCTCTTTGGAGCCTCCTCTCCACCTGCAGGAGAAAGATTAATCAGAACTACTAAGCATGACAGAAATAACCAGGAGATTCTAGAGCAATAAATATACGTTAACAGACAGAGAGAATCTATTATTCCAGGATTAGAATTCAGATTTATTTTCGTAATCTATTAAAGCAGAGGTGGTTGGCTAGTTGGTTAATTAAGCAAAAAAGCATGGGAGAGAACATGATTCTCTGGGGTTGGTCACTTCTGTTTATACAAGCAGCATGCATATGATCGTGTCAGATTTATTGCAATGTTGTCCTGTAGAGTTTTGTAGGGAGAAGGCGTAGCGCAGCTCGCTACCTCTGGGTTTGTAATTCTTGATTGCATTATTGACTCTGCTGAGATGTATTAATCCTGCAAAAACTCAAGAAGGGAAAATGTAAACCTAACGGGTTTTCTTGACTTTGGTGAATTACCTTGTAAGTAGGTGGATTTATAGAAGTGACCCTATTACCCAGGAAGGTTATAATGACCTATTTATTGATTTAAAATAATGATATTTATGTCAAGTTAGATATTGGAGAGGGGAGGTTGTTTTCTAGAATTGCTTTAGGTTGGTAATTTAGTGGAAAGTAGGTAATAATAATACAAGCACAAAAATATCATAGGTATTGATGGGAGTTTGATTAAGGTGATTTGTATAGCCAATATTTTTTTAACCTATTAAACTGATTAAGACAGGCTAGCAGAATGAATATCTGAAATAAATAAAGTAACTGTTTGAGGTGTGGTTCCTTGCAGGAGTCTTCACAGTATTTCAGGACCCTGTCATATTCTTTCTGCTTTGAGTGTTTCTGTGTTAAGAAAGGTGAACATCTGCTACGATTTAAAAATAAAACATCTGTAACTTGATTTCTTAAGCAAATCTCTCTGCGTAACTCAAGTTTGGTTTAAAAAGAATAAAAGGAACCTGTCAAAAGTAGCAAGTGTTTGTGAGAGACTGATTAATTTTAATCTATTCAGGGTAGATTAAATGTACTTGGGTAGATTAAAATTTGATAATCATCAGCATCATCTTTGTAATTTGTAAATTTTGAACAGCTCCAATCATTGGCTAACACAGCATTGCAGGAGAGAGAAGGATTCATGTGAATTGTCACTTGTAGCAACAATTTGTAGCTGGTTTTGCTTTTAGAGGGTGACAGGGACGATGCGAACAGTAAAAGTCCTGTCGAGTTCATAGACTGGTACCATGGTGAGATATAGTAGGATGACATACTTGATTTGGACTAGAGAGCATGGTAATGTTTATTTGAATGCATTTTCTGGGGAGAGCAGGTTAAGTTATTCTCTGTTATAATGCAATATTTATCATTAACATTTTCTTAGTTATTTGTCGGACTGCCAGAGTGTGGCCGAATTGTCCCAGGAGTGAAGTTCAGGGTTTCTGAATGAAGCCATCAGAGTGCTGCTGATGTTGTGGAGTAGGCTATAGAGATAAGCAGGAGAAAATGCCATAATATAGCAAGGACAATTAAATTACGGACAATAATAAGGTTCACGTTGTGATACGTGTAATGACTTTTGTTAAATATCACGGTTTGATATATTAGGTTTGAGGTTATGACAGAGAGGGTATTTATGTTCTCGAGTTTTTATGCATCACTGAGGGTTCTTTATTCCCTTTGGGCCACAATTATAAAAATAAATCTATATAATTGCCTCAGGAAAAAGACTCCTGGAATCACTTAGGAGGAGTTGCCCAAGGTTCTGTGGAGGCAGTTCAGTTGCAGCAGACATGGAGAAGCCCCTTTTGCAGACACAACCATGTGCGTGCTCAGGACATGTTCTTGGTCGGTGCTGTTTGGCTTTTCTTGTCCGTACTTCACAGAAGCTGCACTGCTTTGGACCTAAACTCCAACTGATGTCTAGCTGGCATGTAAAATACTGCTTGTGAAAAGCAGTAGTACTGCTGGAGTTATCAGCCGTGATGTACTGGTGGTATTACAGCCAAACTCCCTGAGGAAGAAGAATTTAAGACTTTGGCTTAGCCCTCTGAACTGTGTTGCTTTTTACCCTAAATGAACAGGAGCAGAGCACAAGGAATAGTCTTTTTTTTGGTTTGCATTTTTTCAGCTGGTCTGTAATGCAGCATTCACTTAGGCTAATGGCTGAGAAGCTTATTGCAAGTGCCTGAATTTTCTCAATTAGCAAGCCAAGTGCTTAAGTCCGATAAACAGGAAAAGAAACTGTATCAGTAAATGTGGTTCTTCATTTATTTGGACACATTTTAATTTAGAGTGATGTATTAGCAATAACGCTTCCCAGCCTCCTAGTAAATACCCTGTTGTGTATTTTGTAAAAGTACTGCTGGGCAAATAATACAGAGCGTATTTTCTCAGTGCTTGAGCTCGCTTACCAATGCAGCTCTCTTGTGCTGAATCTTTGCTGAGAAGCACTTAGGGTTTATCAAATTTACAGAACAGCAGAATAAGAAATAGTGAGGCTTGATTATAGATGCTTCAGTGAGTAAAGGAGCAGTTTTTTGTTTGACATACTGATACTCCCAGGATAGCCATAATTGCCTGCTCAATATTTTGTTTACTCTGATGTGCATATTTAGCAGAAATGGGAGCAATAATATTCTTTGGGAACATGAAAAGAATATATGTATATATGTACTTCACTGAGCCCCCAAGGCTCTCATATAGTTAGTTAAAATACCATGCTGAGTCATGTGGTGCTTCATAATAGTGGTGCATTTTATTTTCTAACCCCATAAATCTGCGTAAATCTCCATGGATCTCAGTATTGCTGTCCTGTGGAGAAGAGGAGTTGGGGCATATACAAGTTAAATGACTTGCCCGGGGTCACTGAATGAGTCTGTCACTGTGAGATGGGTTTTAAAACTGCCCTGATGACGCCTTGGCTAGCAAACAGTGTCTCTCTCCATTTGCTGTAGATGCTTCTGTTCTTCTTCCCCTTCAACTTAATCTGTTGTGGAAATGTACTGTAACTCCAGTAACATCTGGTTGGTAGAAGGGAGGAGTTGATCAAAACAGGCTCCTTCTGCAGAATTTGTCCATGAAGTCGCTCTCACCTGCCACTGTGGAAGGTGGAAACGGGGTTAAAGAGATAAATTCAGGTTTCACTGGTCAGACTGAAACCATCACCGAGCAAGAGGGGAGCACAGATACTGGGTATTTTGTCATCAACTGAAACACAAAATCAAAAGATGCTGATTCTTTATTTCCTACATGATAAAACGGTGTGATTTTTATTTTTATTTTTTAATCAGCGAAACGTCGGCTGTTACAGACACTGATATTACTGTAGAACTGTACATAAAATTATTCTGGAACAACCCTGTAGCCTCCTAGTTTACACTTGAAATGTTTTCCTTCTGAATTTTTCATGCATATACATACCTCGTTGTTAGCTTTGGGTCTGGAAAAGGATAAAATATATTGAAATGCTGGATCTCACTTATTGATGAGAGCAGTAATTCAGTTTACTGGGTATGATTCACTATGGTTCTATAACCTCTTTGAACCTGGAGCCGGGAGCGAGACTGCCCCAATTATGAATAACATCAGCGCAGAGGGCTTGCAGACTAGACTGGCGGCCCCTAGGATTCATTGTGGCAGGGATATGACCTTATGGCACCCTCCTGAGGACTGCTCAAGCCTGTACCAGACCCACTCTGGCTCCTGGCAGTCCCTTCTTTGTGCTTGAGCCAGCAAAAGAGTGAAGCTGTCCTGGTATGGCTTTTCAAAGTACTGATTTTATTAGATGAACAGTTAAAATCAGAAAGAGGAGATAAGGAAGAAGATCTCCAAGATCTAGATGAAGTATAGTGCTGGTTGGAGCCAGCAGTAGGGAGATAGGCTCTATTCAGGGTTTATACCGTGTAACCTCATCACATGCAAGCTCCTCATCTTCTGCAGTATGTCCGGTGCTGGATTTGAAGCAGAGAGGAATGGAAAATAAAAAAAGGTAAAGAATGAAACAAATCCCAACATGGATCTCACCCATATCCAAAAGCATAGGGTGTGTTTGAATCTGGGGGTTTGAATACGCTTGAGTCACAATTCTTCTTTTTGTGGTTGTAACAATTCTGGCTCTAAAAATTTCTGGAGAGTTCTGGCTAGGGCAATACAAAAAAAGAGCTACTCAGATACTTGGTGTAGTTGTGGAAAGAAGTTAGATCTCCATTTCCCCCTGGAACTGGGATCAGGGAGCAAGGAGCCTGGCCATGGAAAATGTAGATGGGAAAAGTTGTGACTGTGAAAGACGTGAAGGAGAGAAGCAGCTCAAATAGATCCAGCAATATGAGAGGGGCAGGAGGAAAGAGAGAGTGTGAAGTGCATTTTAGAAGGCCTTGGTCAGCATATTGGCCAAGGAGGGTCTTTCTGACGCAAGTATTTGACTGTGCTAGAGGGTAGCAGTGTGCTGAGCAGAGGAGGAGGGGACAGAGGCAGTGATCCATCGTGAGGTAGTGGAGGGAGGCAAGGACAGGAGTTCTGCCTGGGTGGTTAGGACAGCTATTACCGAGGGGGCATGTCAGCCTGGGAGAGGTGACTTTAGCTGAGCTCCTTCCTCTGGAAGTAATGACTTCTGCTTATAGCAAGAACGCAGCCACAATAAGAACAACCTGTGTACATCATAAAATTAAGCTGTAAAGGAGATGGTAAAAAGGACCGTGACATTTAAAGAAGGATCAGCAACATTTTCTTGAGCAAATTGGGGAAGAAAACCCCAAACCTTCTGGTACTTGTGAAGATGCTGCATTTTTCAGGGCTGAAGATGCTTTTTAACTGCAGTGTGATTTAAAAATCTAATTTTTCAACCTAGATGTATTTATTTCTTTTTCTTTTTAGCTCTATCGTCCACTTCTGAAAAGATATGCTGAGCTTGAACAGAAGGTTATCTGCAACTCAACCTCTTCTTGTCTTGTGAAATAGAAGCCAATAAAATTTATAAGTTGGCTGAAGAGTGGACTCCCAAGGAGAAGATCAGAAAAGATTTGCTCAGAATTTACTGGAGCTGTTTAAATCATTTTGTTCCTCTTCCTAGACAAATAATTTTTAAATGTCTATGTGAGAGTGTATTGGTGGAAAAAATTACAGTGTGATTGAAAACCTGATTAAAAAAGCATCTTATTGCTCTGTGTGTTTGTGAGTGGTTTTTTCTTGGCTACTTTGCAGATCATGTTGCTGTGTTGGAATAGCGGGATGACAAAGTCCCTTGTTTATATGAATCACTCAACGCATCTCCGTCAGCTTAGGTTCCATGTGTTTAGCGTGCCAGCCTCTGCATACCTATCTAGCACAGCATCTAAATTCCACAACTTCTCCTGCTTAAATCTTTTCAGACTATCTTTCTGTACATCTGTAACTTGTCGATGGTTATATCTTTGCCTACATCAAACCAACAGAAAGCATAAGCACTCTGGCTTAATCCCATCTTTCTTTAATATGTGGAGATTTGTGGTGTGAAGGCTGATTAAAGTCTTTAAAGACTCCCTGGGATCTTCAGAGAAGGGGAATTCTTGTTACGTGACACTATGCAAAGTCCGTTGTGTGATAAAACATGACGCGGTTGGATTTTAGAAACTGTGGAAAGCACGGAGGCCTTGCGTGGTACAGACACTGTTGCACAATGTTTTACTTGACATTGGTTTTCTAAAAAATAAAATAAGGGAACAAATGTGTGAAGGTTTGCATTTCCTTTGTTTCAAGAAGCAGAGTCAGTTTGTCTGCACACCGGTTTGGGATTATGCTGTTTGCCTTTCCTCCTTCAGGTGGCCATGGCTATGAAATTCTTCGTGTCATGCCGAGCCTGACTACAGAAGTCACACTGTCATGAAAGTCACCCTGTTTTTATACCACCAATATCCCATTTCTTTCTTGGAGATCTCGAGGAGAAGTGGTGACTGCCTTGCTCTGATGCAACTCTTTCACTTCAAACGTTTTCGTCCAGATTAAGTAGCCTCTAGCTGAGAAAACCCTAGGAGAAGATACAAGCCAGGAGATCTTTCTACAGAGCAGCATGGAAGTCGCAGAATTTGAATGAACATCTTAAATCACCTTGTGCAAGTGAGAGCACTTTACTGCACCATTCTGCAGTGCTGGCTGTTGTCTTTCCCTTAGAATAAAATTTCTTCTGGGAATACAGCAGACTTGTTTAATGGAAGTGACTGAAGCCTTTCTTCCCTTCCTGTAGAAGGTGTAATGTGCCTGGGGAATAAGCTAGGGAATTGTAGGGAGTAGAGGATCTCTTTATTGAGTGTTTGAGAGCTGGGTTATGTCCCTTCTGGGGCTGGGTGACTCATATTCGTATTCTTCACATTGCAGTGGCACAGGAGCACTCTCCCTGTCCCTGCTGCATCCCTGTGGTGAGAGTGGAAACCCCTTGCTGTGGCTCACCTCCAGAGTGGCAGAAGGACTGGCACATTCCTCCTCTCCTCTCCCATTTAAATTTAAAGTGCTTCATTTGCAAGTACGAACAGTGCCTTTTTTTGTTCACAACTGAATAATTATAACTTCTCTTGATATTAACGTGATTACCCAGGAAGGTCAAGAATTACATTTCCGAATTTCTGAAGCAGGCTTCTTTTTAGCAATTGCTTTAAGAGATGGCATTACAAATACACATCTATCTCTTTTATGTGCTTATTATTCTGGGTCCCAAGGTACAGTGCTGAAACGTATAATACTTCTCGCAGGCCTCCACCATCAGCAGTTGCTGTGTCATTGAGCTGGGCTGTAGAGAGGTACAGAAGGATTAACTAATGCACATTAAACAATGCCTACTAGTTTAAGCAGCATTACCATCATCATTAGTCTTTAGTTCTGCCTGGTTACTGGTTTGGCATCAAGGTTAATGACACGGGGAAAGGATTCGGAGAGGGTTTTTTGGCTTTGTGCAGTTTTGGTGGCAATTTCTTGAGTAGCTCATTTTGCTTATCAGAGAGAGAAGACTGATGTCTCTTGTAGCTTTGTGCCTTTATTTGCCTGTGAAATGGGAGACTTAGGGTCAATGTCTTACTCAGCTGAAGAAGGTTAAAGCTTGCTTTTCCCAGCTCATAACACGTTAGAACATTTCTAGATAATATATTGGCTCCTAATAAAGTGTTATGTGGTGCTAGCAGGATATTGTGTAGATGTTTTAACTGCTTCCTGTGCCCCTCTCCTGAGGGAGAGGGGAACACTTCCTTCTCTGCTGGGCTGGGTTGGGGCTTTCTGATACACCCCACAATAGTCTTAAAATACCGTTTGCTCAGAGCGGCTGGTGCACTGTGTGCTTGCTGCAGGAGCCACTGAGAAAAGGCTCAGTTGGAGGCTCTGAAGAGCCAGTTGAGCACCACTGAATTATAGTATTGCTGTGGTGATGGGTTTATTAGGGCTGCCCTCTGAGGAATGGCGTCTGGAGTATAAGAATTTATAGACAAGCTCTTTTTTTTTTTTCCCCAGCTCACCAAAGTTGCACATGTTCACTGACTAGTGTCAGATAGAAAAAGACTCAATAAATCTCCCCCTTGAAAGATCCTTTGAAGAAGTGCTGCTGTAAGACTTCTACCACTCTTTTCTTCTTGTCTTTCCAGGAAAACACTTCAGCCTGCCAAGGAACGAACAACTTCTTGCTTTTCACATGCACATCTCTTTAAAAAACCTCCAGTGATGGAAGAATCTGGCACCCTTTGGTTTCCAAAATCATATGGGGTTTTTTGTAAGCTTGTCTATGTTATTCTGGTATGGTCTTATGTTATTCTGGTTGTCTGGAGTAGAGAGGTTACCAAGTTAATTAACATCTTAGCTAACAGAAACCTAAAGGCAAGCCAATGTCTTCTACCTCAACATATTTGATGGAGGTTAATTCCTTCTCTCCCCCACGAAGGGGCCTTGTCTTTAAGATGAGCAGCATAGCATCCCCATATTGTTTAACCAAAAGGTTAGCTCATGTATTTAAAAACCTGTTGAGTTATTCTTAATCTAGTCTAATCTGCTGGAAAATTCATCTCCTGGAAGTAAAAAAAACCCACCTTGATTGCTGCAAGGAGGTTGTTCATCGCTATCTAACCTGCAGCTCCTGTCCCGCACAAACAAAGCAACTTCTAGGTTAGAGGTGGGTCATGGAGTTACATGGAAAAAATCCAGCAACTTGCTTAGCTTGATGACCCTGAGCCCTCACCGGTCAATTAGAGCTGCGCTGGATTCACCCACAAGCTCCTGGTGTACCACAACCCAAAGACAGTTTTCTTCGCAGCCTGAAGTCTTTTAAAGTCTTTTGTGATGCAGCTGGGAACAAACAGGGAAAGATGTTTGCTTTTTCTTAAGGGATCAGTCTGAGAGAGCTGGAGCTCTGATTGAATAAGTAATGTACTGAAAAAAAAGTCTGTGTTCCGTCGGTGCTTTAATAAGTAATTGAGCTGAATACCACCATGTGCGATCCCAGTGGGACCTTTTTGTTTTTCAGCTTTCTTTTCCTTTGGAATTGCCGCTACTACCGCAGATCACAGAGCAGTGCAGTGAAGGATGTGTATCTAAAGCCACAAAAAGCCAACACAGAACTTTCAACAAATAATTTGTTTTATCCATATTTGTATTACTTTGGTCCCCAGACTGCTGCTTGCAGGTTAGGGGCTGAGGGAAGAAAAGAGTAGCATCTGAGAGAGCTAAACTGTTTGCTGTTGGTACTTGTCATGAATACAGCACCGAAGTATAACCCTTTTCCCAGCAGAAAGATACTAATTTGGATTTTTCTTCTCCTCAGCAGGTGA
>WEIS01026357.1:0-13064 GCA_013389965.1 Todus mexicanus
CTGAAAGGAGGTTGTAGCGAGGGTAGCAGGGTGGGGTTGGCCTGTTTTCCCGAGTAACAAGTGACAGGACAAGGTTTGCCAGAGGAGGTTTAGGCTGGATATTAGGAAAAAATGTCTTCACCAAAAGAGTTGTGGGCAGTGCAGGCTGCCCAGAGAAGTGGTGGAGTTACTATCCCTGGAGGTGTTTAAAAGATGTATAGGTGGGGTGCTGAGGGACATGGTCAAGTGGTGACTTGGCAGTGCTAGGTTAAGGATTGGACTTTATGATCTTAAAGGTCTCTCCCAAACTACACAGTTCTGCGATTCTTTATGATTCTGTGTTTCTAGTATTCAACGTATACCTTAGTTAGTTAGCGCACTGGACAACATTTCTTTATGTTGCACGATCCCTTACTATATCATACTGTGAAGTTTTGCTGGACCTAAGTTTTATCTTAGTCTGGTAAAATGTTTTCCAAGATCTTTAAGTAATTGGAAGTAATGTCTGTCCTATACCACAGTCAATTAGCTACTTTAAAAGAGCAGAGGGGTTATAGCTCAATGATCATTATGGCTTTTCATCATTCTCATTTCTATTTGTCCCACCTCATAGCAAAACCGAAAAAAAAAGTCACTTTGGTCTTTTCTTGGCACATTAGGTTATTAATTAGCCACATTCTGGTTTTAGGGAACTAGAAAGGTTCTGTAGATCTCAACTTTTTCAGATCCTGCTACTAAAACCATTTCCACAAGCTTGGGTCCAAAAGAAAACCCCAGTTGAGGACTATTTACTCAAAGGAAATATCTCGTCATATAATTCCAAGGCTATATGCATGCCATTTTAGTAGAAGTATGTCACCAATTAGAACTTTAGTTTGACAGCAAATGATTATGCTACCCAGAGCAAGAGGGGTGATTTTCCTTTTCTGCAGGTCTTCATTCTCTCATCCAAAAGTTAGCTTTTTTCTGAGGTCCCACTGAATTCCCACAGGAGTAGTCTTTCCCAGTTTTACACATTCCAGATGATTACTGTCTTCAATGTGTCCCTTTATGCCACCCAACATAGGTATTTGTCTTCCCCCTTCGAAGAAAAAACTGACTCACTTGTCAAATGCAACTAGCGTGCTGAGCAACCAACACAGTCACACAGTCGAAAGAGATACATAAATTAACAAATGCATCAAAATTCATACTTAGTAGACATTAATCAAGGGAACTCCCTCTTCAGGAAGAGTGACTGAATCAGCTACTGAACTGCAGAAGTGTAATTTAAGACTAATTCAGAGTAGATGTTCTGGCAAGTCTCCAGCTAGGTAAGTACTGACCACAGACCAAAAGGGAGAGAAAAAAAGGAAAATAAATCAATGGGTTTAACACCTCTTCTCAGGAGTATCTCAATGGTAACATAAGACATGATTTCTCCAGTCCATCTGGGGTTCAGATAAAGTAGGGCATACATTTGAACACATTAGTAGTCGATAAACTGAACAAGTATGTGTAGAGGAAGAACACTTCACTCAGAAAATGTTAGACAGTTACACAGTCATGTATCTTCCATATTGGCACAATGGAGCTATGTGTATAATCCAGGCCTCATTACATGATATATATAATTTTTTTAAAAGTATATCAAAGAATAAACAGAGTGAGACTTTAAACACAATTTACCTGTCTCATTGCAGTTAAAAATCCTTGAGGATTAAAAAATCCTGACATCCAGAAGCAGTTCGGTCGGCTTTCAAAGATCCAATTGTAAAACTGGTGATTTCTTTCTAGAAGCTCAGTAAACCAGAAACCAAGTGTACTGGAAGCCCAAGATGCCTAAAAAAAGTAAACAGCATGTTCATTCTTTACTCTTATTCAACTGTTATAAATCATATTCATGTCAAGAAAAGGCAATTCCTCACAGGGTAGTAAACTACATAATATTAACAAAGAATATTTAAAGCTCATTTTTCATATTAACTTTTAACCTGATAGATAAGTGTTGCATCCCACAAGCAAATTCTTTTTCTATTCAAATCATGTATACTATTCCATTTAGACATGCTTAATGCTCCTGGTAGTAACTGTCCATCTTACAACATTTTTTCAAAATTATATAGGTATGTAAAATAGGAGGAAGTACTGTATGCATATTATTCCAAAGCCAAGATGAATGCATTGAGATAACAAGATTACTGCCAAAATTATTCTACTTTTTCTGAAGAAAAGCTAAGGAAAATTGAGCTTGGAATATGTGAAGATTTATGATGAGATTTCTCTTTGAACAGATGTATCACATACTTGTCCTTTAAAGCATCTGACCTGGTCTAGGTTTTGTACCATGAAAACATTTTATCAATAGAAACAAAACAAGTTAACACCAAAACCCCCTCATTTTTCTTTCCATCGATTTCCATTAAAAGCTCCAGCTATCCCTGAAAACAGTTTCTGTGGAGAGGGGATGGGAGAGCTTCAATTGTTTAGCTTAGAGAAGAGAAGGCTCAGAGGAGATATTCATGTTTATACTTCATGTGTGGAGAATGGAAGACAATAGATACAAGACAAAATGTGGAAAATTCCATTTAAACATAAGAGAGGGGTTGGTTGGTTGGATGGTTTTTACTGTTAGGGTGATCAGACACTGTAATAGGTTGCCCAGAGATGTCGTGGACTTTTTATTCTGTCGAGTCCTGTGAAACCTACTCTAATTGACCATGTTTTCAGAAGTGTGGTCGCACTAGACTATCTCCAGAGGTCACCTCCAGCTCACTATTTTGTAATTTGACAACTACATGTCTTAATCTCAAAGAACAGCAACATTGTAGTCCAGTATCTTTTAAAATCCATTATCATATTTTGAATTAATCTCTCCTCTCTAGTTTTTTATACTACCAATATGTGTGTCCTGGTTTTGGCTGGAATAGTTAATTTTCTTCCTAGTAGCTGATGCAGTGCTGTGTTTTGAATTTAGTGTGAGAATAATGTTGATAACACCTTGATGATTCTAGTTGTTGCTAAGTAGTGGTTATATTAAGTCAAGAATTTTTCAGCTTCTCATGTCCTGCCAGCAGGATGGTTGGAAGAGCACAAGAAACTGGGGGGGGGGGACGGGAGGGGACGGGACGGGACGGGACACAGCCAGGACAACTGACCCAAACAAGTGAAAGCAATATTCCATAACACATGGTGTCATGCCCAGTATATAAATTAGGGGGAGTTGCCTGAGAGTGGTGGATTGCTGCTTGGGAACCAGCTGGGCATTGATCAGCAAGTGGTGAACAATTGTATAGTGCATTTCACTCTTTTTGTTATCTTTCTTTTCATTACAATTATTATTACTACTATTATTATATTTTATTTTTATTTCAAGTATTAAACTGTCCTTATCTCACCCCATGAGTTTTAATTGGTTTTGATTCTCCTACCCATCCCACAGGAGGGGGGCTGAAAAGTGGGGGAAAGGGCAGCTGCATGGAGCTTAGTGCTGACTGGGGTCAAACAACAACAATGCAACAGACTGTTAAAATGGAAAATACCTGCATCTCTTACATGAATTTATATTTTTATAAATGCAAGAGGGCTTACTTTATTTGTGTTTACTTTAACTCCAAATCTACTCCAGCAGTTGCACAGTCCTGGTTAGCACTTGCATTTGAAAACAGATTTTGCTGTATGTCTAGAAATTTAATCAAGCTCTACAGAAGTAACTTTATTATTTTCCTTACAAATCAAATGATATACACTTACTTTTTTCCAGCTAGCAGGAATTCTTCCATCATACATGCAGTCTAAAGCATCCCTCAGATTTTCAGTCATAACAATTGTCCCATCAATGGCAAGTTTTAGATCAGTCAGAGTGCTTCTCACTAAGGAAATAATTCTCTGCATTTGTTCAATTTCCTGCCACAAAAATATGTTCATAGGTTGAAAAGCTCCGATGTTCTTGAGCTTCTCTTTTACCTGTAGGTAGAAAACCAAAGACCCTTCAGCAGAAGTGAATAAAAGATGGTGGCTTTATGTCAAGTTTAGATATCCATATAATTTTTAAGAGATAATACTTTTATTTAGGAAGTCAAATGGTCAGTTTAGTATCTTCCTTGAATCCTCGGCAAGATAGAAATACAGGATTTGTTCCACAAGAAATCTATGATGCTAAGGCTGGCTATGTTCTTAGTCTAACTCATGATTTAGTCTATATATCATTCTGTGAGCTAAGTCATAAAAATAGCATGTAGGTCATACCCCATTGCAAGGATTTCAGCTTTAATTCAGAGTTTCCAAGGTTGACTTTGTACAAATCAATCAAGAGTGACACAGAACCTTCCTAAGTTTATCAGTGTTTTGCTACACAAAAAGGAATTAAATAGTTTTCACCATGTGAAAAAGTTTAGTGCTCCACATTCCCTTTTATTAATACAAACTATATTTCAATTTGGCATTTCTGATCAGAGTTGATCTGCCGCAAAAAATGTCTTGTAAAATTAACAGGGCTAACTGTACTAATACAATGACATTATATATATCTTTATTATGCCACATATCTGTTCCTGGAGATGTTGAGTAGAATTTGGAGAGTTAATGTAACAGCTACCAGGAGATTTAGCCCATCACTAAAGTAGTACCCTTCCGAGATACTCAACAAAGTGCTGCTGCTCCTAGAAAGTCAGTAGAAAGACAGAAACTTCATCGAGTGCAAACTTTTGGAAGACGGCTAGATAATCAGTATTCCAAACTCAGACATATTAACTCATCTGTTTAGATAAAATATATTATCGTATTTATGCCATTTGAGGGAAGGAAGATTATGTGATACAAAATGGGCTACAGAAAACGTAAAACAACAGATGTAAGACATGAAGAGACTATACTCATGAGAATACCCCACTTAAGAGAAACAGATTACTGTGTAAGAACAGAAAAGAGTGTTGAATTGCGTAAGTCTTATGCACCTTCTCATAGCTCAGCAATCCAACAGGAGAAATTTGACGTTTAAAAGCCACCTAGTCTTTTATCAGGTCTTCATGCTAAATTCCATTCAAGAGTATGTAAAATGGCAGAAGACTAAGGATAATAGATTTCACTCTTCTGAAGAAGTAGATGGTAGGGAGATTATCTAATTAATAAAACAGCTTACTGCCTAGATAAGCAGGTGGCTACTTTGGGAATCTGTTAATGTACAACATGGGTGTGAACTTCTTTCTGATTACTCATTGGGGTGATTCACATCCATTACATAACAGAAGTATTGTAAATGCTTTATTACTGGCGTGACTAATCTTACTTGCTTTTAAGTTTTTGCACGTATAATGAAACAAAGAAGTTCGGCATTCTCTGATATGGAATAATATAGGAATCTTAACTATTTTACAAGCATGTTCCTCTCACTTATTTGAAGCTCATAACTAGTCCCACCTGGAAAGAATTGTAATAAAATTCTAGGACTCTAAAGAACAATTAAGAAGTACAGAAAGACTCAGAGGCAACACAAAATGTCCAAACACTCAATTAAACTGCAGTCTCCAGAAGGGACAGAGAGTACAGCCAATGGGAGTGTCCATGTACCTAGTCATCAGTTAATGTTTTGTAACTGTAAGAAACCCCTCTCACCTTCAGAGTCATTCTGTCTTCCACATCCACAGAAGGAAAGTTGTTATTTTAGAAAAGAAATGGCAGCAAGACAGCAAGTGTCCATGACAAATATAATTACATAGGTTATTATGTAGTTATGTATTATGCTATTATGTATTATATGGATCCCAAGAGACTAACACTAGGCTTCAGTGAAACCCATCACTTGATAAGCTTTTCAGCATTCACTTCACTGATGAAGAAATCAACTTAAAAATATCTTCAGCATGTAAGCTGAATACCAAAATAATACCTATGTTAACGCTGTAATACTTCTAGAATCATGAATATACTTGCAATACCACCTCACTTCTCTACTGTGCCAACAGACTTAGGTAAAAGTGGATGCTCCTACCTCCGCCATAATGCAAATGACAGCTTAAGCATTAAGATGTTTAATATTTTGAAAAAGCTCTTACAAAAGCACTTGAGTGTACATTTAGTGACTTCATTCTAAATGTTAAGAGTCTGGTCAGACTCCTTTAAAGTACGTTTTTGAAGTATTGCCTGCATGAATTAATTCAGCTTGTTGGGTTTTTTTTTAATCTACACAAAGCGAGATGGACCAAATGTTTTTGACAGAATTCCATTAACTCACTTCAAGTGGTATATAATCAGCAGGAAGCTTTTCCAGCATATCATCAGCCAGTCTCGCTACAACTGCCTCTCGGGTTTCACCTCCTCCATCAGAGCTATCTGTAGGCTGAATACTGAGAATGGTGTCCAACACATCTCTGGAACGTTTAGTTTGGTAAGTGATATCCGCATTGGGGTGCAAGCCAAATACCTCTGGTGTGTCGTAAGCAGGAAGACTCTATATAGTAAATATAGAAAGATCACAACTGGAGATGGATTTATAAATCAATTATTAACAACAACAAAACCCCAAACAATAACAACAAAAAAGCCACAACAAAACCAAATAACAAACATAAAAAACCAAGTCTCCTACATCATAAACTAAGACACTAGGCCTCATCAAACTGTCCTAAGACAAATAATTTGCTGTAATCTATTTGTAATGTCACAGCCCAAATCACACCAAGGTTAACAACAAATTCAGTTTTAACCTCTACATGTTATTGTAATAGTCAGTTTGTACTTTCATATATCTATAATTTTTATTGCTGTGAGGTTATACCCAGTGTATGGACTCCATTCTTTGCCCTGTTTAAGAACTCTATACCTTCGGGTATGTCCCTCAAGTAGATCATATGAACAAGAAAATATTCTTGTCATGACAGGTAGATCTCAGGGTCCCTTTCAACCCAAAGGATTCTATGATTCGATGATGATGATAATGTTGATGACTACAATTAGCTGTCACTAATAGATATGTGGGCTGTTAGAAAGCAATAAAGAATCTGCGAATAAAAGACAAAATACAGATACTCAGAAGAAAAGACAAAATTTCATTTACCAACCTGTATGTACTGAAGGTATTGATCCACTGTAGTACACTTAGGTATGCCATATCCTTTGTAGAAGCTGAATTCCTGACTGAATGTGTTTTCACTGAACCAAATCTTTACAAAGGTGTTCATGAGTCTTTTGTCGTAGTCATCTGTCACACGGCCACCATACTGGATCTCACCTATCATGTAACAAACAGTATTCCAGGAGATCTCCTAAAAACAAGCAGAAAGCACTGACTTTAGCTAATTCTTTCCTACCTATTTACATCTCCCTTAGTAAGAACAGCTGGTACACAAAGTCCTGCATCTCTCTTCCTTTTGAAAGAAAGGTATTTTCTTGCTTTTTTTTTTTTTCTTTTTATAACTGCATTCCCTGAGCACTTGTAAGTATTTCTGAAAATAGAATTCATTGACAACTAATTCAAGAGGTCATTCTGGCATCTGGGCAAGACACAGCTACATTCCAATCATGCTTTCAACTTCACTTAAAGTGCCAATTGCAAAGCGAATTTCAAAGACCACTCCATGACAACTGATCATATGAAAGTGAGGAATATAAGAAGACTTCTTACATATTCATTTAAAGCCACTTTCAATTTCTTTATGTTGCTAAGATGGGTTGAAAAAGCCAAATCTTACTATTATTAATCAAAAAAGATTTAAATAAAACAATATTTTAAATATATTGGTCCAATTTTAACTATCTGACTTAATTAACTTTGAAAAAAAGGTCTATACTTCTAAGGCTTATAATTCTGAAGTTTTCAGGGGAGATGGCTGGAAGGGGCTGAGGTTTTTTTAATGTACAGGTTAATATAATAATTTAACATGCACAGGATTAAAAGTCTAATTTCAGCCTGCTGCTCTATAGACATGTATACTTGGAATGTTGAATGTTTGTGGAAAGAAACAAGAATACTTTAAAATCATATTTGTGTTTCAGTGATTGGGAGCAATGTATATATTTTCCACTACTAGAAAGACCCATCACCCTAACTCACCTTACCCACAAAAACATTAATTACCTTCTTGGCATCTATGCTATCCAAGTGGTTTTGAATGAACTGCACCGCAGCATTGAAATCAGCTTGATTAAACTCATAGGGTATATTCCACCCCAGAGATCCAAACTTGCGTCGTTCTTGAACAGTGGAGTGTAGAAATGCTACGGCATACAACATCAGTTTCCATTGTACCATGTCACTGAAATCCAGTAAATCGTGACTGACACCTGTTGATTGTAAGTGGGCTTTATAAGAAACGCAGTAATAGCATTTTTCAAAAATACTTCAATCAGTGCTAAAACATCATTCCTAGACATATTTGGTAAGTTCTTGTGGTAGTTTGAGGGTTAACAGGGGAAGGGGTAGCAGCACTAAGGACCCTGGGGGGTCAGGTGATCCAGGTATTCCCTTCCCTTTCCTGCCTTCCCCTATTTAATGGAGGACAGGAAGCTGGGTCATCCCCTTTCACTTCCCGCTCGTGCATCGTGCTGGTCGCTGGTTGTTCCAGGGATGGCCGGGCCTGCTTCCACGTGGTGTGGGGAAATCCCTCGCCATCCGAGAGTGGGTTTTGTATACACCTATGTATCTGTTTATCCATCCCCCCACCCCCACCCCCCCGCAATACCTTCCTATAGATCCCTTTTCCCCTTAATACTTTTTGTTATTTGTTAAATTTACAATCTTAACTTCCAATCCAGAGCAAGCCCCTCTTTATTTACCTGTGGCTTCCTTTGTTTATCTTTCCCCTGAGAGGGGAGAGGGAGGGGGAGAGAGGGGAAAATTAAATCTGTCCCGTAGGGTTTTGCCCTGGAACCCTAAAGGCAGACAGTTCTCTGCCTCTCTCAAGAGTAAATTACTGTTGTACAAAGTGTTCTATGCTGGAGACAGTTTATAGCATGTTATTATGTTTCTCAAATTGAAAGAGTACACTTCAGGAGAAAAAAAGAAAAAGAAAAGAAAAAAACCCCACAATTAGCTGAATTCACATTAAGTTGCTTTCTGCATAGACTCTTTGACCTTCATTTTATGCAATGTAAAGAGTAACAAAGATTAACATGTTGCTTTTCTGCTAAGAGGAGATTAAAAATTTAAACACTGTGAACTGAGGTATTAGAAATCAACTGCTGAGAAAAGAAAAATCATTTCCTGTTTTGCTGTCCAACTAGTTCTGGCAACAGAACTTCAGCATATCTTCTCTTCCTTTTAATTTGCACAGCTTCTAGGAAAACCCAAGAATCAAGATGTGTCCTGGTATCATCAGTTCCTCATAGTAGCTTACGCCTTCTAGCAGTGGCTACAATGTGACCACATGATAACACCAGAGAGTTGAAAAATGAGCAAAATGTAACTTTAAGACATTACCAATCTAGCACTCACCACTATATGTTCTCTTTAGTCCAGCTCTGAGCCCTTGTGGTGGTTCATTGGTAAACTTAATAGACATTTGAAGAAGGGTGATGGGGAAGTGTTTGTGAATGTCAGTTGTCATCCACAACCGAAAGCTTTCATGGACAGTCTCCGTCTCTGTTATAGTATCCATCAACTCATCCAAAAATTCAAGTCCAAGGTGGCAGTTCTGCAGAAGTGCCCAACCTCCCTAGTTTAGAACAACAGAATATACAGTTATTAACATTGTTTACAAACTGAAATTACTCTTTGTTTATGCTGTAGGTTAGGAACAAAGCATCTAAGCTATAACAAAATACAGCATGTTTAAGCGCTTATCAGAGCTGTTAACGGAAGAAATCCTCCACAGTCAATTCTGCACCGCTGACTCACCAAATTAAACCTTACTCATTTGATTTCATGCACATTTCATCTACAAACAGCAGTATCCATAAGTAATGGCACACATGCAATTAACAAAGTATTTTGTCTCCAAAAGAAATCTCATGTGAGCTAAGCTGTGGGCTGTTCCTTCTGAAATCATTGTTAGCTTGTTTGGATTTATCATCTGAACAAATGGTCTTTTCTTGTCCAATTAGGTCTTCTTCTCGAGTAATCTGTACCTTTTCCAAAACATATCTGGACATGATTATAAGGCTAATAAATTCTCATAAATCTTGACATATGTGTGAAAGCTCAGAGGTAGTTCCATAAAACAAGCTGCTAAACCTTGTGCCTCACAAGGGTCACAGGCTTGGAAAATAACCAAATATACACACTTAATTAATTTATTATTATCAATTGATAGATACACATTTTCTCCTATGAATTGTCATACTTCATATAGATATATCACATACTTCTTCATTAAGAGGGTGTGTGAGACAGAGGAAAACTGTATTTCTCCTAACTAAACTAAAGGAGCTGCTCGCTCTTAACTTCTGAATGAGTTACTTCTCATCTGTCTGTTAATTAGCTCTTAACACAAAGTTGTCAAATGAGAATTTGAGGCAAAATCAGAGGAAAACTGGGAAGAAAATCATAATACGAGCACAAGAATTTTAATCTTTTCACATCAGCAGCCACAGCAGTACTTTTACCTGATGGGCAAAATATGATAAATTGGAACATCTCAGCTTTTCTTTCTCACAGAGGCAATTTTATTCTTTAATTCTTCCATGTTTCACTAGTAAAGTGCCTGTGTTATCAGATTGTCCATCCCAATTCAAAGTCCAGACTATAGTAATACAAAATACTTTGCTATACAGCCTTGTTTTTCTCGAGGTTATGAAACTACCAACAGCATATTTGGAATTAATCTTCTTCATTTAATAAAATATGCTTTGTATTACTGAAAATACAAACCTGAAAAAATGTTATGAAATGCTTGTTGAATAATATTTCATATTCATGCAATCCAAATGATCAATTCAGTTATTTTCATCAATCAATAATCTACAACAAAAACTCCATTTTATTTAAAAAAAATAATTGATAACTGTGTGGTATCAAAAAAAGCTTTTTACAGGCAATTAAATGACTGAGAAAAGACAGTTCTATTGCTTAGGACACTTATTTATACACCTAAATGGAGGTTCTTGCATTAGCATTAACTACCCACCAGACAACTTTATTTCATGACAGGATTTTCATTTCATGACAGGATTTTCATTTCTAAGTGTTTAATACAAATCAAAAAATACGGAGATTTTTGTCTCTTACATGAGCCATTGTCTGCTGTAGAAGTTTACGAGCGTGGATTTCTTGCCCCTGACCCATGGAAACACAATGTGTTTCTGTTTTCAGTCTTTTTCCCAATGCAATAATTGAGTCCGTAGGATCAGAGCCCATGGAAAGAAAGCATATCAGAGGAGTACATGGATCTGATTCTTCCCATGTCTTCTCCAGGTCTAAGATGACTCCCTCTGCATATTTTTCCCCCATAGTGTCAATAATGTATTTTCTTGCCTATATTAAAAAGGGTAAATTTAAGTTGTGATGTAATTAGGCAACAAAGTTATTTTTGCATGCTAACATATCATATTGTCTTTAAAGGTCTATTACTTACAGCCTTGTAAGACCAGTTAAAACTTAAAATATAATTATTTTATTACATATATCTACATGTAATTGTTATCTATAATACACATAATGACATGATAATAAAAATAATAACCTTATTAAAACTTTAGAAAGGTTTAAATGATTAAAATGTGGTATCTCCATTAGACAGCACAATTCCTAACCTTAAAATCTAGATTTCCTGTCCGAATACTAGAAAAAGAAAGGAGGAATGGGTGGAAGATACGCATCAAAGGTGTTAAGTCTTTCCCACCTTCATGCTTAAATAAACAATGAATTAATAGTAGTAATGATGAAAATAAGTGTCACCAAGTAGAAGATACAGAGGAACAGATGATCATCTTTGTTCCTCATTTTTTTATTTAGAAAGTTTTTTTCCTTTTCACTGAGGAATAGAAAAGGCTCTTTCCAACAGTTTGAGATGATCTTTCTTGTATTCTTTCCTACAACATTGCTTTTGTCTTAGACCAATCTTTCCATTAATAGCACTAGGTTACTTCTCAAAAGATATTCAGCATTTAGCATTTGATAAACTATCGTTTTTCAAAAAACGTTCTTAAGATGAAAGTGCATCTTGTCCCCATTAACAGAACTGAGGAACTAATTTTGCGTGATCCATTTCAGATACATAGTACACATCCAAAAGATTCGTTATACAGCACCATTTAACCTCCTATTGACCACAGTTACACCAATAATTGCTGAGACTTTCTTTGAATGGTCACGATGTCTAAAGTTTTGTGTCTGTAAAATACTACTACTTTTAGTGATGTATTCTGACTTCAGTAAACTGCCAACCATTGCTCTGAAATTGTCAGCAACTGTATAATTTTTACTCCTTTGCACGGTAGAATAATACAAAGACTAAAAATAGGCTCCTATAATAGATTTTTTTTAAAAAAAGTCTAACCATTTAATAAACTTCCATTTTATATTTCTTACTTTTCTGAATAGATGACTTTAAATTAAAGATTTTGAACAGAATTTAACAAAGATTTTTCTAAGGTATGTCTAATTCTTCCATGCCAGAAATGATTCTTCGATTAAATTGTTTTCACTTTTTGTTTTCTCTCAACCAACTGAGTTCATTAAGAGGTTTTACTTCAGTCTAACATGAGGACATTTGTACAATTCTTATGAGTAATATCAACAATGACAGTCAAAAATATCTTCTAGCTTGATAAAGATGAAGTGGACAAACATATACATTTCCAGATTAAATCTTTCATAGCAAAATCATTAGCTAATATTCATTCAATATATTGAAATAATTTTGCTAACATTGCTCTTGCAAGAAGGGCATAATGGTCTGAAAAGAATTTCAGAAAATGCAATGTAAAGGTCCACTACAAAAAGAAGTTTAGTATTAAATAAAAAAGTACTGAACTGAAACTCTGTAGCTATTATTCTAATGTCACCTAAATAGACTATGTTGGCTATAATAAACGTACCTGAGCTATGGTCCTGTCAGGACACCAAGATCTGATAAGAAGAAGATGTCTGAAGCAGTCCAGGGATTGACCATAGCCACTAGGAACCAGTTCTTCTTCAGGATTCTCACTATCAAACCAGATTTTCCACTGTT
>WEIS01026358.1:4794-16823 GCA_013389965.1 Todus mexicanus
AAAAAAAAGGTTTTCTGCATTCAGCTGAACCCTTTGGAGATGAAAAAGAAACACCAAGAGCCAAACGGAAAGCTACAGTTTTAGATACCCTGGTTGTTTCAGTCTTCAGAGAAAAAAAAGAATCCAAGCTTAATCCTCACCATCTGCCCAGCAACAAAGAAGGAATCCAGCACAAACCAAAGACTGTAGACATTTTTAAAAAATACATCAAATATTTGGTAGCATTGAATACTCTGGTATTTAATGGATGATAGGCCCTGAAGCACTAACAACCATCCCAAAATCTCCTTGAAGACAGTCGTGACCTGGAGGCCAGAGGAAGGGGAGAGATGACCCTGTCGCCCAGCAAGGCAGAGCAAAGTGGAACGTGGATGGTCAGGAAGATGCCACATCAAATGGCTGAACAGCCTCTATACGGGCCCTCCGAGGACACCACAATGACAAGAGATAATCACATAGTGTTTCTCAAGAGCAAAGTGGGTCACAGAACAGGCTTTCTGACAGGTATCTGTGAGGATAAGAAGGAAGCAGTTATACTCGGTTTCAGCAGGGTTTTGAGCTCTGTTTTACCTGTACGCCGTCAGTCCATGGGTTTTTAAGGCTGCCCTATGTGACCACAGCCTGCTGAGGAAGGTGCACATGGGTCCTTGCAGCCCTGACTTGCATCTTCACTCATTCGTGCACTTGCAGAGAAGACGCAGGGGACAGAGATCTTTATTCGGTGCTTCGTGTGTGAATTACCCCCAAAAAACTCTGTTCCTTCAGAGGTTGCCAGTAATTGCTAGACATACCCAGCCAAGAACAATAACTGCAACAAGGCCACGCCAGGCGATGGCTCCTCTGCCATTAAAATGATTAGCAAACAGCAGGAGACAAAATACACCCTGAGGGATCTGCCCCATTGGCTCTGCTGCCGGGATTCGCTCAGAGTGCCTGGGGATGAGCCAAGCCAGGCTGGCATTGCTGCCACCCGTCTGCCCTTGGTTCTACAGGGCACAAACCAATCCATCGTCTCTCCCTTGGGGGTCTTACCAGCTCCTGAAACCCTCCCCATGTGGGCTGGGCACTTTTCATGTCATGGTTATCGATTTCTGAGTTGCATTGGTATCTCTCTTCACCTTGCCAAGGGCTGGGGTAGGCACAGGCGAACACTTTTGGGAGTGTTTTGCCATGAGAGCCTTGCAGTCACCTTCCTCTCAGGCTTACAAATTCCAGGACCAATTATTCAGAAATACAGTTTTTGCAATGACTGCACCCAGGTTGGAGAGGAAAAGCTGGGCTGGGCCAGTGGTACGGGCCCGCCAGTAGAAATGAGCACCATGCCACAGCAAAGAGGTCACCGAGGTGACAAGAGCCAGACCCACCTGAGGAACGCTTGATTCAACAGGAATTCCCCATCATCAATGCCAAGAGCAAAGAATCTGGGGGGAAATGATGCCAACTTTGGCTCCAGAAAAGCTTTTCCTTGTCTCGTTATGCACAGTCACAAATAATTGCTATCAAAAGAGTCTCACCAGCTCCTGCACACCAGGACCTCTCCTTCCCTGCATACCAGACCTCCGGAGCAAAGCCTTGTTTGGACTTGCTGACATTTTGCTTACGCCTTGACTCCTCCTGACGCCACTGAGGTTTCCCAGCACAGCCCACCAGGCTGCCTGTGGTTGTTTCTCAGCACTTAAGTAAACAGCAGCAGCACCGTGTTTACAGAAGCGCATTTTGCCTCCTTGCTGGCCCACGCCTGGCGCTGTGCCTGTGATGCTCAGCTGCTTTGCAGTGTCCCAGCACTCTGGGTGCTAAATGTCACCTTTCCTTTCTTCTGAACAGGCCCAGGCCCCTAAACCCATCTCACCCAGCTTATTTCCTCCTAAGCAAGCAGGTGTTCAAAGCAAGGTGAGACTGTGGGGCTGAGCTGAAGCACTGGGAGAAGGGCAGGTGTAGCAGTGCTGAGGGTAAAATCCACCAACAAAACTGGGAAAATGGGCATTTAGCTGTGCTCACGTCACTCCTTCCAACAGCTCTAGTTTCATTCACACTAAAGGTGCCTTCAGGTCTATCTGCAGAAGTCACAGGTCATGGAGGTGGACATGCTGTGAAGCACAGTCAGAATGATTGCTGGAGATGGGGTCCCTCATTAACTTCACAAGTTAATGTTGTGTGGCTGTGGGCAATATCAGAAGTTTTAAAGGACGATAGGTTGCCTGCAGCCCATGGATTAATCTGATGCGTACATTTTTAGAGGTGGTTGCACTTCTTGAGAAGGAGAATCAAGAGGCTAAGGAGTGTCATCTCCAGAAAAGCTCAGGTCTGATGGCAGCTCTCGGTTAACGCTGCCCTGCTGTTGCCAAGATCCTGGAGTGCTGGAAGCTGTGCTCTACAGAAAACATGGCCCTAAGCAGCCTGATACAAACTGCAAAGAGCTCAGCACTTCTCACCATAATTTGCTGCTTACAAGGGGGATGAGCTGTTCTGAAATCCCAGCCCAGATTATGAGTTTCAAGTACTAGAAAATCTATCCCTGAACTCTTAATCCAGTTTATGGGCTCATCACGAATGGAGCTGAGCCATTCTTGGAATGAAAACTTGGCAAAGGGAGTCTTTCTTCACTGTATCAGTATAAATGACATTCAAAGCTCAGGCCAACACATCTAGACTGGGGAATAATGAAAACCTGTAGCAGCCTCTCTCCATGACCAAGGGAAGTGGTGATATTGGGGCAGCAGCCAGAGCTAATTGCACAGGAACAGGACCAACACCAAAAGTCACTTCTCAGGTTGCTCTCTAGGTCACGCACCTGAGTGGGAGCTGGATGCTCCTCAGCTCCAGTCAAGCTAAGCCTGCTCGTGCCAAAAAGCTGTCTTCATAGAATCATAGAATGTTTGGGGCTAGAAGGGACCTCTAGAGATCATCAAGTCCAACCTCCCTGCCCAAGCAGGATCACACAGGGCAGGCCACACAGGAATGCACCCGGGGGGGTGGGTGGTGTTGAAAGTCTCCAGACGAGGAGACTCCACAACCTCTCTGGGCAGCGTATTCCAGGCTCCATCACCTTCATGTTGAGGTGGAACTTCCTACGTTCTAGCTTATATCCATTATTCCTTGTCCTATTACTGGGCACCATGAAAAAGAGACTGGCCCCTTCACTTGACACCCAGTTCTGCAGCCCTACTGAAAGCAGCAGGTTGTACCTTGGTATCATTGGTGCGTATGAACATCTTCCCCCTGTGAGAGGAGCTCAGCTCTCCTCTCCCAGCAGCACAGCATTGGGACAGCGACGCTGAGGTTAATAGAGTTGGTCTCCCCATATTTGTACTTAGTGGAAAGAAAACCAGCCCTGATTGTGGCTATTCTTTTTTAAAGTCTCTTCTAACAATAGCTCTCTTTCAACCGCTGATTTACTGCCCATCTGTGACTCCAAAGTCAAACCTGTTCAGCTGTTGATCTAAGAGACTTCCCCCTCCCAACTAAACCTCAATGATCCTTGCTGTTCTCCAGCAGCCAGGCTGAATTCTCTCTCGATTGCCCACGTCAATAAATCATGTATTATCTACGCTTGGATTTGGTAAAGTTTCTGGCTAACGATGCATGAGATAGAAGAGAACTCCGCTGATGCAGCCCCGGTTGTGCTGCTCAGCAAAACTGGCTGTAGTGGAAAAATAACTCTAAGATGGATTTTTGCCATTAAAAATCAACGTGTCCGATTTAGTGCACGGAGAGGAGCAGATGCACTGATTAAAACCATGATGGTGGAGTCTCACACATCGGCAAGGGAAATACAAAGTAAAAGAAGGGCCTGAGAAGTATTTACTGAAAACAGAGATGAGGAGCACCTCAGAAGAGCACTGGTATGAATGTGTGGGGATCTTGCTGAGAGCAAGCAAAGAGCAGAGATGTTCTCCTAGGCCAGAAAACCTCGGGCAGGGCCAGATGCGCACGGCAGGAGAACCTCTCTTCCAAGGCCTCTCGCCACCCGCCTTTTCTCTATAGCTTAGCACCATCTAGAGGGATGCATCTGCAAACCCAAGGCATCAGCTCTGCCCTGGTAGATGTAACACCCCTCTGGAACCCACACACTGCGTTTGGAGCTGGGGCAAAACAAATGACTGAGAAGAGCAGTTGACTCCTCCAGCTGCCTCCAGTACTTGTTAAAACACGAGGCTGTGGTGAAATCATTCCCCTGATCCTGGTGAGCTCTTCCATGAAGTGGAAAGATGGGCCCTCCAGAGAGGATTGGAGGTTGGGGTGGATTTAGGGAGCAAGATCTGGAAGGGGATCCTCAGGGTTGGGGGTTTTTTCCCTTTTGTTTTGTTGTTGGTGTTTTTTTGAACACCTACAGATCTCACATCACATACTCCTGCAGGTCTCAAGGACTTCTGATGAGTTTAGAGCAGAGGTCGTTCTTCATGTCTGATCAAGTCTTTGCCTTCCACTAACACCACACCAGCAGCATGACAGGGCACCAGCTGAGCTACAGGTTTCTATGCTGCATCTTACAGTTTTCAGCCCAGTGCATTAGAGTTTACTCAGATCTCCCAACATGGAATACCAGAAGAAGACTGAGGGCAGAGTAGTGTGACATTAGCTCCTTTCTATCTCACACCCCAACCTTGCACTTTCTCCTGCAGCAGCCCAAGCTACTGACTCGCAGTGCTGTGAGGCACAACACCTGCAGCTCATCAATCATGTCCCTGGCTGATTTTATATCATCCCAAGGCAAAGCCATTGAAACCAAAGTCCAGCTTGCCTGGTCTAGAGAGAGCAAGCACATTGCCCTGGTCAAAGGGCGAAGCAGAAGCTTTCAGAATTCACCTGACTTTCACATTAAGGGGTACACACCAAGTGAAAACAGCAGCAAGGTTTTGCAAAGGATGCACAAAACCTGTGTTTCTTTAGAATCTGGCTGCAGTGACCCCAAGGACAAAAATCAGGCAGCTCTCTGCTCTGGAGGTGGTGTGGGGGAAGGATACTGGAGAAACCAAGGCCAGTGCTACTCCGTGCATCTCACGTGCTAGGGGTGCCACCCTTACCTCTCCCCACATACCACAGGATGTGACAAACAAGGGTTTGAAGGTCGGGCTGGGGGAGGGAAGGGCATTCTCACCCCTGCAGTGTTCAGACAGCATCAGGAAAAGAGAGGAAAGGTCCCTTCCTTCACCTCTGCTCCACACAAGCAAAGCACATGCTGCAGCGACCCTCTCCAGCTCAGCTTAGAGTCCTCCCCCATCTCAAACCCAGGTCCCAAGGCACCAACGGCAGCTCCTCCAGCCAAAGCCAAGCCACTTTTCCAGCACGGTCAGCCCAAACCTCAGTGCTGCTGCCCACAGCCGAATCTCCAAGTGTTTTCTCCTTTCTGGGAGGTGCAGAGATCCCACAGGCAGCACGGACAGCCCTGCCCAGCAGCTGAGCCTGCCTCCCCGAGCGTAACTGGGTGTTACTGGAGCAACATCTCCGCCGGAGGGACGGAAGGAGGAAGCTGTACAGAAATAAAACCACTGCAGAGCTGACTGCAAGAGGAGAGAGAGGACGAGACAGGCTGGCTGGAAAGGACAGCTTTGCTGAGCCCGACAGAAAATGGTTTGAGTAATTATCAACGGTAAGGAAACTTCTCGTTTGAGGCAAGAGAGCTTAGAGGGATTTCTGCACGGTAAATACTCTGCATATTTTATGGCCTTGGATTCTGGGGGGAGAAAGGCTGGCGCTGGAGTGGTTTGAAACACAATCAGCACGCCAGACTCAGCAACTCCTTTTTAGCCCATTAAATCCAATCCCCTCCATTTCCTCTGTTACTTCTGGCCATAACCCACGACAGGTCCAGTGTAAGCCCCCGCTGATCCCCCTCTGCAAGGATTCCCAGCTCACGAAGAGGTCCCGCTCTGCATTCTCTGGGGAGGGTTTTTCAGGGTAGTCGGTGTTTGGCATTGCTGCCCTGAGCAGACAGGTCTCCCCTTTCCCACCAGCCTGCCGCTATGTGGCCAGGAAGATTCGGACCCTGTGCAGCCGGGAGCACCGGGAGCCACCACCCTGCCCGGCACAGGCAGCACCCCCCAACCCTCACCACAGTAAGTCTGCAGCTCTCTGGGGACAGGGATATTCAGCTCGCTGGGGACAGGGACATCTACACACCTCAGCCCAGACCACACTGGGGGTGGAGGGGCTTTGGCTTTCTTAAGACTGGAGAACTAGGGGGCACCTGCATTTGCTGCTGTCCTGCCCACAGGGGAGACGTGCTGGGTCCCCATCCCTCCCTGCCTGTACTCCAGCAACCACGGCCTCCCTCAGAGCCGAGTGTTTTGTCTGAGGAAGAATCACAACAGGCAGAAGTTGCAGAAGTTCCTTTTCTTTCCTGCTTTATCTTCCCTCACTGGGTTTTGCCTTTAAATGTCGTGGCTGCATCCCAAGCAAAGAGCAGCCTTTGGAAGAGAGGACAGACTGAGTCTGGGGGTACCCTGAGGGGTGAGTGGCTGTAACCCACTGAAGCATCGCTTCCCCAGAGCTACGGCTCCTCGGACAAGCTTTGTCATTTCAGGCACCCTGCTAAATACCCAAATGCACCACCACACGTCCAGCTGGCAGACAGATTTCTGTCCTTGCTGCCAATCCTCCCCCAGCCCTTTCCTGGCCCGTTTAAAACACACAAATCACTATGACTTTGCAGAGCACTCATGCGATGCCCTCAAGAGCAGTTGCTCCTCCTGGCTGCCCCTAATTCAACGTGTACCCACCAAGGACCTTCCTGGCTCCAGGNAGGACTCGAGCTCCTCCTTTGAGGAGCTCCTTCTCTGCAGTTAATTGCCGGGTTGCAACCAGGGGAGCTGCCCAGTTGGTGCTAGCAGAGGGTTCTGGCCCTGTGCTCTTCTGGCAAGTCGGGCACATGGGTCCCTCTGCTGCTGGGGACGCAGGGGCTGCACCAGTGCGACGGGCTCTGTGGCACCCCAGGGAAAGCTGGCCCAGGATAGGGCATGAGGAGCTCACAGCTCAGCAGAGGACAGATCCAGCTGGAAACAGGGATGATCTGGAGGCACTGGTGGTGTCCAGGTCACAGTGTGGCAACTGTGGAGCTTTCTCCCCTCCCTGCAGCAAGGTGGGCTCTGCTAGAGAGCTTTCTGTGTCAGAAACCTGGCCTGACTCCCTCACACCTACCTAATATCGCTTATGATTTGCATCAGGAGATCTCTGCACACCTTGCCTGTTCACACCCCGGCCTTGTCCCTCCAGCAACAATCTCTTCCCCTGGCTAATCCTGAATCCCTCTCTTTTCTTTGATCCTTGTGCATTTGCAGATGTAAAGGCAGAGATACCAGTAGCCCCACAAGCAAGAGCCTTGCGTCCCAGGAGCAGCAACCCCATCCAAGACCAGCCCTGCAGGTCCTGAGGGTAAAAGCCCTCGTGGTCCTCCCCTGAAGGCCACAAGCTTTCTTCCCACCAGTATCCCCAGGGAATCCATTTGCTGGGAATCCTGCAACCCAGGGATTGGATAAGATCAGCAAATCCCACCCGTGTCTGCTCGCAACACAGAAGCACAATGATAGAGTGTCCTGATCGGTCTCTCGTTACCAGAATTTTCTAGCTGGCAGGATAAAAAAGGCTTACCAACGTGTATCAAGTGCTCCTGGCACTTCTGGGCCATGGAGTATCAGATGAAGGCCATGAGCTGTTGCAGCTGAGCAGCAAACCGGATTTTTATGCTGTGAAACCAAATTGTGCTCCCAATGATAGCCGTGTATGCTCAGACAATATCCAGGAAGGTAAAATCAGCTCCTGAGCTGCAGTAAAGAGTCTTAGAGCTGAGGTCTGTGGAAATCCCACGATGTTCTGAACAACCCCCTTCCCCATGGCTGGTCAGCTGGTGGAGCTGGTCTTACTGGGCAGGCAGCACCCCGGTGTGATGCACAGCACCCCGAGAGCAGAGGGTGGCAGGACCCGTGATGAGACACCCCCTCCAGCACACCCCTAGTTGTCACAGAGACCAATGACAGCAGAATCACAAACCCCGCGTGAGTGGGGAGGAATCTGCCCGACCCCCTCCTGTGACAGCCCGAGCTGAGCCAGAAATAAAGGCGGATGGAAAGAGGCTGGTTGGGAGTGTGGTGGTTTTTCTCTAGGAAGGGCTTGGCTGTTGTTACACTATTGGAACAGGCTGGTGCTTTGGGTTGTGTGCTGGCAGCACCGGGGCTCGCTGCCGAGGCTTGTGTGGGAAGAGATCGACCTTGTCTCACCATTGCTTGTTATAGAAACAACCAGAGATGGAGCAGAGTCACCCTGCACCCCCAGGGACAGCTCCTGGATCTCCAGGGCTCAGCTTTTTGCTGCCGCCCTGAGCGATGGTTTGACCTTCAGCGCCAAAAGTTTCCTGGTACAATCACACGAACAAGAGATGCTCCGTGGTGGGATGGGATGTACACAGTGGACAGATGTGCACAAACTAGTGACCTTCATTTTAAACCCCTCCTGGCTTTGTGCGGGGCAGGTGTCCCATACTGAGCCTTGTTAAGGTTGAGGGGCACCAGCACTGCCCAGGGGGCTGTGGGGCTCTGTAAGACATGGGGAGGTGGGAAGAGGGGGAGATGGAAAGAGTCCCGAAATCTCCCATGCACACTCAGACACAGCAAGGCTGGGAAATGCAGAGCCATTCTGACCATTGGCACTTCCTAGGATAGCTGTCACCACCAAACCTTGTGGCTGGGGGGTCAGGTGAGCATCAGTGCCGGCAGTCACCTGAATTTGATGGGAACGCCTGGCTCTGGGGACAAAGGAGGTCACCAGCAGATCCTGGGCCACGCAGCAGCTCTCCGTTCGCAGACACCACCTGAGCACGTCACCTCTTGGACGCTTACAACACTTCATTTCCCACTCCCTCATGGACTCCACGCAAATGCTGAAGTCTCCAGCTCACCACTGGCTCCTCTTACACACTGTGTGCGAGCAGCAGGGAGGAGGGAGGGAAGGAAAAACAAGTTAAATCAGCCTGTGCCAAAACTAAGCAGAAAGAGCAATCTGAAAAGAGACACGCTCCAGGATGCTCTGCCCAGTGTCTTCTTTAAGGCTCAATCCCATGGATCATCAGGATGTCCATCACTGCCTTTGCGGGTGAGGCAGCAGAAGCAGCAGGTACCAAGCACTGTCCCAAGCTGGTTCTTAAGTCACCTCTGTCTTAAGTCCATGGCTGTAGAGGACACAGCTCACTACCACTGACAACCGCATGACACAGACCTAATCCAGAGCAAACATCCCATTTGCAGCACAGCTGGGCACAGATTTTCCCTGGCTTCCTAGTACTAAAAAATCCCCACGTCCTTCAGTTCGGGGCTGGCACCTACAGGTACTCCCCAACGCTCTCTGAGGCTCCAAGTAAGAGCAGTGGGAAATTTCCCAAGGGAGCTCCAGGCTGCCCCTGGATTGCTTCTGACCCCCAGTGCAGCTCCTTCACACCAAGCTGGGGGGCAGGCAGAATGTCCCGAAGGTAAGCAGCTTTCTGGTGAGTGTCCTGCATGTTTTATTAGTCCTATTTCCACTTGTTCATCCAGATGAACAATTGCGGTGTCCTCCTCTGCCCCACGACTTCTTCACACTGCTGTGTATGGACAGCTTTTATTTCAGCATTTTCCAGTCACCTGCTCGTTAACCAGCTCTGGCGGGTGTTGAGCGCAGTGGTCTCGATGAACTGGCAGAGACAGGGCACGCTGCTGTCCTCCAGGTGCCCTCCTGCCGTGGCCCGAGGGAGTTGCCCAGTGACCAGTAGCCGGACATAGCATCCACTGAAGATCACCAGCAGCTGCTGGGCCATCACCTGCAACAAGCACAAGAGATGTCAGAGTAGAGCATTTACCTGCAGGAACCGTGGATGATACATTAAATACCATTTGCTCCCTCGTTCAAGGACTGCCCTTGGCTGAAAGGAGCAGGACAGGAGCCAAGATCATACATAACTGTCCCAGATCGCTGATCCCCTTCTGGTCAGCAGCACAGACACACTGTCCCCATGGGATGTGTCATGAAATGATCACTCAGTGGTGGGTGGCCCAGGAGCCAGGCTGCTTGGGGACCTGCCTGCTCTGCCACTGCCTCCCAGTGCTTGTTTTTGCCTGTAAACAGTCGGAGAGCTTCAATCTGCAGGGATGTCACCTGCACCAAATTCACTTAGTAACAGCAAGCACAAAACTGTAAAATAAATCAAAATCATCCTTTTTGAAGCTTCTTGCTGAGCGGGAATGAGGACACATTTGTTGCTCAGCATGGCACAAGTCTTTGAAAGCATGCTCCACAGAGGAGACATGACCATGCCTCATCCCCAGCCCGGACACAGGCACATCCGGCCCCTGCACAGACCCTGGGAGAGGTTATCTTCCAAAAGGGGACTCCTGGCCAACAGCAAGGAAAAGCTCAATCCATTAATTCATCAGGGATTAAGCACTAGTTGTTCAGTGAGCCCAAACTGCTCAGCAGTATCAGGGCTGGAGAAGGTGTGGGGTTGCCCACAGGCTTCCAGGTGCTTCTACTGCTGAAAAAGGAGGTGTCTCTAAGGCTAGCAGCTGCTAGGATGAGTTTGGGAGTGGAGGTGCCGAGGGAGGAAATTTGATGCCTGTGTTCATTGGGGAGGGATATTTCTCATTACCTCTGGTGGGCCCTCAGGAACCAGGCAGAGCAGCTCGTTGCATGTCACAGAGTCTTTACTGAAGTTCACACCACTGGATAAAAGAGGGGACTCTTCATGTGAAGCTTCCTCCTCTGTCCCTGGGGTGGGCTGAACCACCACCTCCATCACCACGCAGAGCTGGTCCAGGCTGTGCCGCAAGCCCGACTGGAAGAGAAACAGATTTGGGGGTTCTCCAAAGGCCAGCAGCAGTGGTGTCCTGAGGACAGCCTTTAAAGGGCACGAGTTCCTCCTGCACATTTTTTACTCCTGAGAGTTAACATCCCAAGAGCAAAAACCAGCATTGGCCAAAAGCTGTGCTCAGCACTTGGAGCTGAGCATCTTCATCCCTCAGCCCTCCTGTTATCATCTGCCTCTTGTGCCGGTGACTGCTCCCAGCTTGATAGTCACAGCCTGGTGTGGAGAATCTTGTCTTTATACATCAGGCAACGTGTGAACTGGTGGGTTACTGTCCATCCCTCGACCAGGTTCTGTCGAGTCACCAGGGAGATGAGCAGCCTTGAGATTTTCAGAGGGCTGTAGTTCCTCACCTCTCATCCTGCAGCCATGGTCAGCAAGGACAACTGGGTGCAGAAGAGCACAGTGTTTGTGTATTTATAAACCCACGGAGAGGAAAACAATTTCTGAAGGCCACAAGGACACAATTTTTATACATTTAACCCAGTACTGTGCTCACTTATTCCTCCGGCTATCCCGTTTATTTCAGGAGGACAGTCCAAGGTGTCGGCTATTTCAAGTTGTGCCACATGCTTTCAAAATTTGCCCTTGATGACTTTCCTTTATTAAAGTTGTCCAGTTAATTACCCAGACACACACGTACCACAGAGACTAAAAAAATTCCTGTGGAACTGGACACCAACAGATGCAGTTTATCCACCTCTCGGTCTGTCCAGCTCCCGGTTCACAGCAGGGGATGCTCAGGACACTCAAACACTTGGTTCTCCTTGCCTGCCTCCATCCCAGCAAAGCCAGGGCGTATGGGTGGTCCTGCAGGTGGGCTGTGCTCACCATCACTTACCTCTCGTGTCCTCTGCAGGTCGGTGATGTGGGCAGACAAGGCCTGGAGGCAGCGCTCTGGGCTGAAGTGCACAAACCACAGCTGGGATGGGCAAGGTTAAGGAAGGGGTTTTTTCACACTCCTCCCTCCACAGCCCTCTGCCCCCATGCAGATCAAGGTACGGATCTCACAGCTGAGGCTGATGCCCTTGGGATGCTCAGGACACAGACAGGAACCAAATAAGACACTGCAGGGTTAATCTGGAGTAAAGAAGGTCTGGGCTAAGGCAAGACCTCAAGGTAAAAAGGAAGAGAAGAGAGAGCTGGCAGGGAAGGGGGACACTGCCCCAGAGGGCAGCCAGTCCTCCTCGCACACCTCCTCTAC